>WYDI02024936.1:0-26849 GCA_009867235.2 Psittacus erithacus | reverse complement strand
CAGCCACAGCTTCTCTGGGCACCCTGTGCCAGCGCCTCAGCACCCTCACAGGGAAGAGCTTCTGCCTAATGTCTAACCACAATCTCCTCTCTGTCAGGTTAAAGCCATTCTTCCTTGTCCTATGCCTACATTTCCATGTAAAACTCCTCTCCAGACTTCTTGTTGGCCCTTTCAGGCACTGGAAGCTGCTCTAAGATCTTTCTGGAGCCTTCTTCTCTTCTCCAGGCTGATCAAACCACTTCACAAAATTTCCTATTAACAGCAAATAAGCATCCTTTAGGTGATCAGCACTCAGTAACATATTCCTGGAGGAAACTGTGGGAACATATTGATGCATTAAATTTCTCTTGGCCTACATATTCACCTTCCTCCTTGCCAGTAGAATCATTGATCTAATTAATCTGCAGACGTACTTTAAGCATGACATGCCCGTGGGCCATGGGGCATTTCCTTTTGTTGAACCAAAATGTTTTAATACTGTTTGATTCCAAACACCTCACTGATGGGTGCACAAGGGCTTCTTCTCCCTCATTCCCCAATGCTTTCCAACATGGGAACCCCAGGATGCAGCAGGCAGCTGAGGTCTGGGGCTCCTGCACCAAGGAGGAAGAAAAGAGTTAACAGCACAGGTGTAAAGCTCAGCAAAGGAAAAATAATCAGTGCAACTTCCCTGGTCCCAAATGAGGATTCATCTCTAGAGGAATATTTTTATGACTTGCCACTTCCAAACACGCTTCAGTTACCAAAATAGCCCACCTGCTCCCCCAGAAGGGTTCTGCCTCCTGCAGCTGTGGCTCAGGAGCCCAAGTTCCTCAGTTCTTTGGGATGAAATTAAACTATTCAGCCAAGCACGCGCCAGGGGGTCTCAAACAGGTCTTAAAACAACCCAAAAACCTCTGAAGTTATCTTGCAAGTGCAGCCAGGCAGTTTCACCAACCTTCCTAAGCAAGGTTTTCCCCATTTTAACAACACAGAGCTCGTACTGATGCTCAAAATAAGATTTAATAAATCTGTGGATTAGTTGGTTATGGCTTCATTCAAAGACAACAGCAGTTCATCCTGTTGTTTCACGGTGCAGACTTGAAAAGAGCAATCAGGAGGACTAATACATAAGGGATTTAAGTGCTTGGGATTTTAAAGTTCACTAAACACAAAAGTAATCAAAACCTACTGTTTCCAGTACCTGATCCTACACGTCACCGAGCTGCAGCTCAAAACTTGCCTTTTTATCTATGTTTCAAAGTAAACACTTGTGACTGATCCCTGTTTTATCCTCGCCTCCCACATTACCATATGGCTATGGATGTTTCAAGCAGACATTACTCCAATAGCTCATTACTTACCATATTGCACCGGAGAAGAAAAGCTACAGACAGTTTTGACAAAAACAGCAATTGCCTAAAAACGTTCAGCATCACAGTCTTGTGTCGGCTTAGATGCCCTGAGTCTGGTAACAAGGATTGGTGTTAATGCTGCACGTAGAGAAGAGTGAATCAGCACATCTGCATTGACTTCATCACACCTCCAACAGTTCTAATCCTGCCTGATTTAATACAGCACATGTCCAGTGTGAATTCAGCACATGTCCAGCCCAATAAAAAGCAGTACCCTCTCACTTCTGTATTTCCTTTAAGTATCACACAAAGTCTTCAATTCACACACTGACCGGGGTGAATCTCCTACCATGACAGCCCAGAGGGAAGAAAACCCTGCGCTCATTTATCCACCCCAGGAATATACTGACAGTCAGAGGGGACTTCAACAGCTGAGGTAGGTTTTGTGATTGTTAAATGATTCCCCTCATGCACCAGTGAAAGAACAGGAGCTCTGGAGAAACGATACCTGGTCCTGGCTGACGTGCTTTCCTTTGACAGGAAGAAATTCAACAGGGGGTGTATTTTAGAGTGAACATGTAGCAGCTCTGAATCTAATGGGTTCGCCTGTGTTACACCCCAAAGCTGATCAGACCTTCCTGGCAACAAAGAAGAAACAGATTTTCTTCCTCCAAGGAAGCAGTAGACTGCGTAAGCCATTCAACTCCTTGTTGGCCAAGCCACATGAAGCAACCATGCACATCCATCCCCTCACAGCTGCGCATCCCAGGTTAAGCCAAACACTTTTATGAACCCCTCAAGCAAGTACATTTCTCCCTACAGAACAGAACTGGTCTGACAGCCTGCATGAGGGCAACTCTACCAACAAGCATTAGCTTCTTATATGACAAAAATCCAAGCCCTTGTAAACACTGTCACCATGAGCTTAGGACAACAGCAATCGAAGGAGAGTCCCAGGTGATAGAGGCCTCTAGCCTGACATACCAAAAACTTCCTTTAAGTTGATTTTTTAAGGCTAGGTAGATTTGCGGAAGGGAAGAAAAAGCTGGGAAGTACAAGGAATAGAGAAAATGAAGTTCACTCTGTGTCGCCTTCCTAGAAGATTCTACTATTTTGCCACGATTTTAAAGCAGATGAAGAACCAACATTAGTTATCAGTGTAAGGAGGCCCTTCAACTTAAGTGATCCCAGTTGTATCCTTTACAGGTGAAATTACACACCAAGTCATGCATCTATCCATTTTTAGACCTATCAAATAAGGCACTGAATCAGCTATGAAGCTTGCTAATGAACATCAGGCCAGCGCCCTGCTAGTCCACAGCAGCTCAGACCACCTTTCACTTCTGGCCTAGCCTGCTCTGATGTGACCCTGAAAACACCAGTCTTCGTGCTATGAAGAGGCAGACACGGACTGGAGACCCTGCTTCTGACACATATCAGAGCTGCCAAGACACAGCAAGATGATTTCTAGTCCTTTGGTAGGCTTTACTGAGGAGCTCCTTTAGCAACATCTGCCTCACTAGACACATATCTGGCAAGCCGCTGCCACGTTATTGACAAGGAATGCCTGGACTTTAAACACAATGCCCAGTACCTAAAATATGCCTTAGTATATATATAATATACATATTATAAATAATATTTTTATATATACACACCCCTACATGTATATAAATACGCATTAAAAATAACCACTAAAATCAGTGTTTTTGTCCTTGAAGGGCAGAAGGCAAGGCTGACAAGGAAGTCCAAGTGCGCTAACACAAACCCGGTCCAACCCTGGCATACAGGGATGGCAACTCAGGCAACTAAACCAGATTCATTCTTTTCTGCCAGCTAAGAATTTGGGTTATTGAACAAAAGGCGACAAAAGAACAAATGAGGGTCCTTATTTTTAAAACACTAAAGGCGATATCCCAAATAACACCTTCGAAATCATACAAGAAGGGCTTAAATCAAGATCTAGCTGCTTTTGCACCAGAGATATTTCCCTTGCTAATACCTAGGACTCAAAGCATGTTTTGATCATGATAGGACCAGCCAGGCATTTGACTTCAAAGTACACTAAGCTAGAGCCTGCCCTCGGGTTAGATGCTCAGTGAAATTAAATACAGTACTTAATCAAAAGTTAATGTCTGTGACTCCTCAAAAGGTCAACCTTCTTGTGTGTGCAAGTTTTCCAAGTCAGTGGCTTCAGAAGCAAAGACTGCATTCTTCTCACAATAGTCTCTGGCATGACTTTCCACCCGAATTAAGAGTTGGTAATCTTTGTTACATACAGCATGTCATCCCTGCTTAGGAATAAAAACAATTAGAAGCACTTCCACTCCCTCACCTCCTGCCCTCTTAGGAGATTTCATCTTCCTTGCAGAAGAAAGCCTGGGTTTGCTGTAACAATGCAGGATAAAGAACAGGCTTCCTTTATGCTAGTCAAGGAAAAGGTTTAAAGTCTGTTGCTCTCTGGTTTTCAGGATAAACACAACATTCCCATAATCTAGACTAGTGAGGTTCCTGGGGGCTGGACACTGCCCAGTCTGTGGGAGCCCGGAGCTCAGATGGGTCTTTCATGAAGAGATGCAAAAGAAAGCATCTCCAACAGAAGCATGCCAAGACAGAGAGAAAGCCAAGGCACTCTCACTACTACCAGGACTAGAGAAACCTTCCCATCTATAGTTTAAGTATCCTATAGAAAGCAAAGAAATGCAAAATCATCACGATCATCTTTGGAAGAAGCTCTTGATGAGGTCAGACTGCACTGGGATTTAGGAAGGAATGGAGTTTCTCAGGAAGCACTCCATCCTTGCTTTCCCTAGACAGGGACAGAACAATGCTATTTCAAGCTCTCAAGTTCAGTCTTGGTGACATCTGCTTACTTTCTTTAACATCAAGTGACATTCTACATTTCTCTGCTACTACATTACAAAGATAGAAGCTGTTTAAAACACTGGCAAACTCCCATGGAAGTTTGAGGCAGAACTTCATGAACTGACAATATTAAAAATGCAGGTTGATAAGAAACTTGTCTTTAACAGAACTGTTGCTCCAACTGGAAACCAGGAGAAACCAGCTTTGCCATATACCAGATATTATCACCACTTCTCTTTTCAGCTTCAGAAAAGCTCAAAATATACTGCATTTGTGCAATTTTGCACCAACACCTGCTTAACAAAGCCAGCAGTCACAGGGACGCAAGAGGCAGCGCTGCAGGTTGTAGGAACCTGATTTGGTTCAACAGCAAACAGTTCATATGAAGGCTGTTTCCAGGAGCTGTATTGCGGCTACAATTGTGACAATTCGACTTTTTTTAACATCAGAAACACATCAATACTGCATTAAATCCTCTTCAGTACATTACAAACCTCAAAAGAAATGGACAAAGATATTGAGAGCTTACTCTTTTCTTTAAATAACAAAAAAAACCCAGACAGCAGCCAGCTAATAATCTTCTAATAAATTCAGCTCTGCATTTTGCAGCTCTTCTTTCCCTCAGTCACACACCAAGCACTTTTATAGGGCACTTTTTGTACTATGAATTTTAATAAAACCAGCAAAAGAATGGGGGAAGAAGCTAATTTTCCTCCATGCCTCTGGCAAACAGGAAGAATTCAAGAATAAGTTAAAAGATATCTTTCTACTACCGAAAATTCATTTTCCATAAGAAGACGCTGGCATCTTCCTGAGGAGCCTGTAATTCCAAGATAAAGATGAAAAGATGTTGTTTCATCATAATGACAAGTATCTGCATCCATAGTTATTTTGTGCTCCAGCATCACCGTACAGTTTGTATTGTCATGGTACATCGAGAAGTAGGAAAACATTTAGCTATTTCAATAACAAGAGAATAAAGGATAAAGTACCAAAGGGAAATAGCATAGCACAAGCATTTCTGAGTATCCCTAGGAAAATATTTGACCCACATAGAGGAAACAGAGAATGCGGTTTGCTTCCCTGCAACTGCTTTTCCCATTTTCCAGTGGCCAGTCCATGCATTTTAATCAGTGAGTACTACAGCTTTCTCCACCAAGCAGCCACAATAGGAGAGAAGCCAGTGGCTTCTGGGGGAGGAGGGAAAGACCCCCAAAACAACACGTTTAGGATGTCCCAGGTGCCCAGATTACAGCCTGCTTGGTGGTTTTACTGCTACCTGGCCACTGATTCCACAGCACACAGGTGAACACAAGGCAGCATTTTTGGGCAAGGCAGCATGGAATTTTGTCCAAAACCAAACAATAATGGGTAACATCTCTCAATAAATGGCTTAATCACCTTCCTGACAAATTCCGAGTGGCTGCCTTGGATATGTCTTACTTGCCTGTTACACTGTTATATACATGTCAGATAGCATTACGTTAGTGGCTTAACTTCACCCTTGTTTATAAGCTGCGCTGAGGTTATCTTTTCACCTTCGTGTTTAAATAAATTCCGAATGTGTCAGTATCAGTGCTTCTACCACAGATTAATAGAATCAGCCAAAAGGATAGCTGACATTTTTGTTGCCATAGAAACTGGTCATGATGTTACACAGCTTGTCTAGTTCCTATTTGCCATATATCTAGCCAGCTTCTGAACACAGTCCCCTTTTGTTTCATGAGGAATTACATTAAAATATAATTCCACTTTAGTTCGGTCCCCATTCTGCAGCAAAGAGGATTATAGAATATTAAGATACTTCCTAAGGAAAGTGCAAAGTGATGATAATATTGCTGTGTGGCTTATGTGCATTCCAGATTAAAAGGAAAAGAAAATACAAGTGGAGTAATTTCTCCCAGAGCCCTATATCCCAGTTATCCTCCATTCAAGTGTCTCCATCAGCTCCAAATAAACAGGCTTTTCTTCACTGAACCTCAAAGTGGTTGTACTTCAAATATGATTGTACCAAACAAAAATGACATTAGTGAGGATATGTTTTAATACACCATCAACATCTCTCTGCATAATGTGTAACCTTCTCCGTGCTGCTCTCAGGCTCCTTCTCCACACAGGCACCAGAGCCTCAAGAGAAAACCACTCGCATAGAATTAAGATGTGGAGTTTCAGCACTTAGCGATGCGGTGTAGATGTATATTGTGCCAGAGGGCACGGTACACTTTGAGGAAATGCAAAGCAACTCAAGCAAGAACAATATCTAAGGCCTCCAAACTGTCATGGTCTTCTCCCACCTCTCTGACACATGCTAATTCCCATTATTTTACTTAAGCCTATTTGCTGATACAGGACTTAAGGTGAGAAATAGGTTTCAGGCAGTTCATCTTCCCTTCTTTTAACATTTATGAAACCAGAGCAGGAGGAGCTCAACTCCATCATATCGGGTACCACAGAAGCAGACAGCAGCTCCTGCTCCAAAGGCACTTCTTCCAACCAGAACAGCAACGTTTGGTCATCACTCAGAGACACCCAAACCCACATTCTGGCTACTCTGATTAGCAGCTAAATAGCTACGTCACTGTCACCGCTACCAAAATCTATCCCAGTCATTGCAATAGACCCAACAGCAAGTCTGATTGTTAATAGGCCACTAAGCACCATTTGGGTTTGATTTTCACTGTTCAGATAAGCACATGCTACTTGTTTCTGTGGCCAGGGACTTCCCTGAGCTACTCCCAGATAGTGTGGCAATTCATGAGCACAAGCAGCCAGGAAAGGTCACACAGAAAATCCTCCCCATTGACCATACTTTCAAGTGTGGCCATCAGGAGCAGTTTCTCAGGGCTTCCCACTGTTGCAGCCACATGAGAAATGTCTGACCAATCTCCATTACACACAAGGAGGCTCTGACAGATGTTAGATATGAAGCAAAATTTTGCCCCAGGCAAAGCACTGGATGCTTATGTATGGCAAACAATGGCCTTTGACTCCAGAGATATCCATGCCCAGCATCAGCCTTTTATTCTCCCTGCAATTCATAGTAATACACCCCTTGGGACACAGCAAGACAGAGCACATGCTGCTGGTGGCTTTCCGGGGTAGCTGCAGAGGGTCCCACAGAGCAGCCCTGTGCCTGCTGAGCAATATTCCTATTCCCTTCCCTGGGATGGAAGCAGAGGAGATAACCCAAGAGCCACGCAGAAGAGTAGAAGAGGCGCAGCAACATCCCTCTCCATGTCACTCCAAAAGAAATGAGCCACAAACACCAGACGGCTGGCGGGTGCTTATGGGGCTGTGTGATGTGGAAACGTAGAAAGGCACATTCACGAGGTTTGTTGAACTCACAACCTCCCTGCATCGCAAGAACAGTCCTAAGAGCTGGTAAATGCAATGCAAGGAGATGTGGGAGCTATAGACTCATACCAGTGCTAAAGGAAATGCACAGTGTCTGCAGGAAGCAAAGTAAGCCAGTGTCATTCCCAAGCTAAGCTAACAGCTAAAGAGATGCCCATGACTCTGAGCAGCTCCTGATAGGGAAACTGCGCTGGTCCAACCCCAGTCCACTCTGGAGTTATTCACATTTTATAACCATTACCCAATCACATCTGTCAAAATACTCCATTCTCATCCTTTGTACAGAATAAGAGGGAAGATGGGGAACAATAGGGTTTGTTGAACAATGCAAGTTGCAGAGGAAGCTGCTCATTGCCTTGAGTTTCCGGAGTCTGAGGATCAGGGTAATTTTGCATGCCTGGCTGCGTCAGCATGTGGAGTTATGCAATGTAGCAAGCTGTCGTGCTATACAAAGCATGACGTATCATCTCATTGATGCATGAAATTAAAAAGATGTGGTTTGCTGGGTCACCCACAGATAAACCAAACTTGATTTTCCGTCAATCTCCTTTTAATTATATTTAAACCTTACAAGATGGGGAGGAGGGAAATAAAGAACAACAGATTTGTTAAGTACTTGCTCATCCACTAATGGGAAGTAATTCCAGCCAGCCAACACTATAAGTAGATGCAGCAGCGTAGGTATTTTCTTGAGGGTTTTGACACACTGATGATTCCTGTTTCTCCCATTCCAGCAAGGCAGGCAGGGAGCAGAGCAGCCTTTATGGGGCACCCCAGGATGGCAGGAGTCTCCTCCAACTAAGTTGCAAGTATTCACCTCTAGCCAACCCTCACAGTGCTGGCACAAGCGGTTTGGGTCTATTTCCTCACACTGCTGAGGTTGGCAGAGATGTTGGAGATCCTCCCTGCCCAGGGCTGGGTCCCCCAGAGCAGGTTGCTCAGGGTGAGTCTAGCTGTGTTTGGAGGAACTCCAAGGACAGAGGCTCCACAAACCTGCCTGAGCAACCAGCAGCTGGCAGAACAGCAGGAGAAAACAAGTTCTGGGGATGTGACACCACTTCTTTTAGGCAGAAAGCATCTCTGTTAGTAAACCTTAGTTGTGAGGATCTAGAGGGGAACCACATGCACCCCAGTGCTGGCTGGAGAAGTTCACATAATTGAGTTTAGAGGTGCTACCACAAGAGCTTGTTCTTCAGGTATGCCATTTAGCTATACCTTCCTTTGCTCAGGAAAATGAATATTTTAGCATTGTCAGAAGAATACAGTGATAAGACAAGGGGGAACTGGCACAGGGTGCCCAGAGAAGCTGTGGCTGCCCCATCCCTGGCAGTGTTCAAGGCCAGGTTGGACACAGGGGCTTGGAGCAACCTGCTCTAGCGGAAGGTGTCCCTGCCCGTGGCATGGGCTCAGAACTGAATGAGCTTTAAGATCCCTTCCAACCCAAACCAGTCTGGGATTCTATGAATATAAGCATCATTTTTGAAGTCCAAACATACATTCTTGCAGCATCAGAGGGGGCAGCAGGTCAGCACACAGCAGACCAAGCTTCAGAGCTGGGGTACGGGCTCTTTGCAGCTGTAGCCTGTATATTCAGAAAAAGCAACCTGCTGTCAGTCACAGCATAAACCATGGCTGCTGTGAGACCAAATAAGGCCTGGAAAATCAGCACTAAAGACAGAAGCCTTGTGTCTGGCTGTGGGGAGAGTCCCCACGAAACAAGGCCAATCACCTGGCAAGGCTGTAAAGTATTGAAGTTGCACCCAGCAAACAGAAGAGATGTTACATGTGCCCTGGCCAGATACGCTTCACAGACAAGAGTTTGACTTTGCAAACTCTGCTATTGTCTTCATGTGTAGTACAAGCAGGAAGCAGACTTTAAAAGTTATTTAGCAGTATGCAATTGAAGGAAGCATTGAGAGCAAGTTTGATTTTGGTGAAGGTTGTTTTGCCCCCTTAAAGCAAGACAGAAGAAGGCAAAGAGTCAAAGAGCAAAAATGAAACTTCTCCAGCTCTTTTTTGTAGGGAATGTTGGACTTAGCCCAGTTCACTGCTGAAAGTGCAGGAGATTCATACTTCACTTCCTTGGAACATGACTTATTCCACCACCCCCAGGAAAGGAGACAAGAAGTTAACGCTTACATTATTTATGACTGCAATAATTTGTAAAGACTTTCAGAACCTACTGGGTTTCACTTCGGGATGAGGGTGGGATGCAAAAGGTACCCAACACTCATGTTGCTAAGGCAACAACTAGTTGATGGATGTAAACATAAAAATGCTTTCTGTCACTCTGGGAATATAAATCAATAATTGCCAGGGTAAAATGAGAGTTTGTTTGCCGTATCATATGCATGTGATTTCTTCAAACTTACATCATTAAGGACTGTGATCACAGTGGAAGCACAGTTGTTCCCGACGGGTAACATGGGCTCCTCAGAGCTGGGACATCACAGGATCTGTACATCCCTTAAGTCCTATTTAACCTGGTCTGTAGAACTAAGTGGTCTGTGGTCCACACATTTCCTTCTGCAGCGTGGAAATGATGGATTTGTTGTGTAAGAAAGGAGTTATTTACTCACTGATGTCCTCTTTTGGACATCAAATAAAATACATAAGTAAATAGTAAATAGTTTTGGCTTGGTAGTAACTAAAATAGTTTCAGTTTTGGTAGTAACTAAAGCCATTAAGGAAAGAAAATATAGATAAGTAATATGAGAGCCTTGTCATAAATACAGTACATAATGTATATAATATATATTTTTACCACTCACAAGGGAACTGCTGCTCCGACTAGTGAAATCAGTGATCCTTAGCAAAATCATGTTCTTGGGACTAAGAATAGGCTGCAATACATGCACAAAACTATTTACTACATGCCTATGAACCACACAGATCCCTGTGTAACTTGAAGTTTTCCCAAAAGCTAATTAGAAAGCAGGTAACTTAAACACAGACTCCCAGAATGGGCTGGAAGGGACCTGAAAGACCACCTAGTCCCAGATCCCTGCCATGGACAGGGACACCTTCCATTATGACTTCCTATGCCTTACAGCAAATAGATATAAATTTCTATTCTAACTTAATTTTCTATTTCCCTCCCCCCCTCAGTAAATAAACCAGTTTATGGAAAATAAAAGACGAATCATGAAGCACTATTGTAGAGTCAAAGCAGCATCACATGAGACTCTAGGAGGTGGCCCCAGTTTTAAGTGTCTTCAGAATGGGGTTACAGCAAGGTCTGCTCCACCCCATACTAGCCTGTGACGGAGGACACAGGAACAGCTTGACGTCACTGCCACTTGCTCCCACAATGTTAGTTTGGCTTCACTCCCTTGAGACAGGTGACAAATACTCCTTTCTCCTTGCGTTCTCTGAGCAGGCCCTCCTCTAATCATCAAACATTTCCACATCTCAAGTGGAGAACTGAGAGGTTAATGAATATGCAGAAGTCACGTCTGCAGCCTAAACAGACAAGAATCATTTCAATGAGTTATGTATTTATAGCAAGAAGTTTTTATTATTAGAAACATAATTAGGGCCTGAGATTCATACACAAGTCTAATCTACTTGAATGAAAGAACACGCAAGTACCCCAAAGGAGAAATTATCCTCCTGTATTCAGATAAAAATACCCTGGGCCTTTGGCTGGATACAATATTCAACAGGAAAAAAAAGGACGAAAAAGAATCAAGTTTAATGAGTCCAACAAGTAGCTAAAGAAATTAGTTCTCAGAGTCCTGAAATTGCATAGCAGCAGGGAAAAACTATAATGCTTTTGCCATAATTGATAATCAAGAAAAACAGATTAATGGCTTTTAGAATAATACGGAGCAATAAAATACGCAGAAGCTCATTAATATATTCACTAGGCAAGAGGTTGTGGACCATAAGCTTTTGTATGGTTCAAAAAGAAACGCCAAGCGAGAGGTTTGGATTTCAATAAAGCACGTAAGTAGCATTTAATATGACGCAAAGGCTGTAATATGATAAAGCGTATCCCTGTCTTCCAAAAAATTCCTTTATAATGGAACATTTCTCATTTCAGTTACTTTATCAGAGATAAAAACCATAATCTATCACACTGAGTATCCACTTTAAGGAAACCTAATAAAATGTTACTTTAAACAATGCTCATTTAGCCTCCTGCTAATGCAGAAGATAGCGCTCACTGCATGTTACAGCGCTCCGCTTCCTTCGGTTTTAACTCAGGATGACACTAGATTTGGCTAATTTTGAATACGGACTTCAAAAGTGGTCACTTCACTTCTGCCACTTCCACACTAATAAATGCATTCTGAGAGTTTAGAATGAATTACTAGGCAGAGTTTGACTTCTGACTAGGAATCTTATTAAAGCACCGCTTCAGGGAAAGGTTTTTAATGCAGCATAAATTGTCGTGGCAGTTGTTACAGATGGTGTGGTAGTTTCCCCTCATTTTTTCCTGCCCAGTTTCAGATTAAACACAGGGTATTGAGCAGCTTATGCAAAATGAAGGAATCCAAATCCTTCCCCTGCTATTCTCCATGTCTCCATCACGCATTTCCATCTTTGTTTTTAAAGACTTTTCCCATGCAACCCCATTATTTCTTGCCTCATATGTATACACATATACATATACACACACAAGCCTATTTGTTTTCACTATAACACTGCTATACCTCATTCCCCGAGGCTACCAGCGCTGGAAGCAAGACAGGCATGGAGAAAATGGCTTCATCAGACCACAGGAGCCTACCAAGAAGTTCACTTGAGCTGTTTTACAAATCTCCACATGTGCTTGGACAGGAAAGCACTTGGGACAAGGAATCATAGATTCACCTTAAAACCTTGTATTTTCCATAGCCAAATCTTGTCTAAGTTGATAACTGCAGCAGCTTTCATGCTAATTGGTGACATTTCCTTTGGGACATCACCGTTGGTTGTATATTAGTGTCAGTGGATGTAAACCAGCTTGTTCTTATCCTTGTGCCGTCTGTCAGCAATAACGAAGGTGGGAATTGCCAGGGCTGTCACTGGATTTGCTTTCATTTCCTCCACAAATGATTATTAAACACATCTTTTCTGTGGCAGTGACACTCCCACTGCCTTTGTCTGTAAATTTGTTAAGGTATCACTAAAACAACCATGGCAAAATTTAACAGCACAGCTGAGGAGCACAGAAACAGTCTCGTGACATCCATATCTGCTTTCTTAACAACAGCAAACCACCATGGGGAGGCAATGCAAAGCAAGAGCAGCAGCAAAAAAACAACACTCCAGAGAGAAACTCCCCACACCAATCCCCAAGACCTGATGAACAACTGTCCTCCTTAGGAAACACATTCTGGGAGACCCAACACACACAAAACATGGGGAATGATCTGGAACTTGGAAAAAAAGCAGTGCTGTACAGACTGCAAAGAGAAAAAGCAACTTTAATCCCTACTTTTAGGGCTTTGATGTTCAACTCTCAGCTCTCCCCACCACCATAGCTAAGTGCATCTCTACACCTTTATGCTTTAGAGCACAAAGAAGTCACCTCTGACTCACCGCCAGCCCTGGCTGTAACCAAGGGGTTGAGGAACACAGTTAAATGTCAGCGATACAGCTTTTAATATCCAGAGAGTAGCTGAACTGTTGCTTACATAAATACTTTTGTCAAATAAGCGATCATACAAGTCTTTATGGAAATACATTCACAATTCACCTAGATCAACATAATTACAACACCTACCCTTGCTCTAGAGGGCATATGCACTTCTATATCATCATACCGCAAGAAAGTACATAATAAAAGAGAACACAAAAACATACCTCTTTACACTGCAAGGCTGCTCCCACACTCAGCATCCAAACTCCTAACGGATATCCCATAAAGGATAAAAAAAGCCTATTATCACTCCAGCCATTTCACAGCAGCAACTCAGTTTTTCCTCTGCCTGAAGCATCCCAAAGCAAACTGATCACAACCAGAACAGGGAGAGCTGGGAAAGCCCCTTCCTCCTCAAACGAGCTCATTGCTCCCAGCTGAGCTCCTCCTGAAGCACTGGAGCTGCCCAGGTGAGGCTGAGGTCTTGCAACAACCATGACCCTACCATAAGTCAGCACATCTGGTGGTTATTGCACACCCATGGCTCGGTGGCTTGGCTTGCAAATGAGGTGTGAGTGTTATCACCTGCATCCTACCCCAAACTGCTACCACTTCAACTAACAAATAATCCCCTGAGCTGCAATTCCCTTGGTGGTTAGGGAAATAGGTTTGTTCCTTCTTTGGAACTTGGTGAGTCCTTTTGAACATCTTCAACTAGCTGGGATCTGACAGAAACTTCACTTTTCAGTGGACTACACACACCAAACAACATTTGTTTCATGGAGAACGAGACTCGTTCCTGTGCAGAAAGAGATGCACATCCATGGATCCTGTCCTGACCCATCTCCTTCCACAGCTGAACATTATGACCAGGGGCATCTCAGATACATGTCCCTGACTGCACTCATGGTGTTCTTACACATGTGCAGGCTGTGGGGTGTTTCTGTGCCAGGAGGTGAGCTTGAAGGACTGACACCTACATTCGACAGTGATGAGAGGCAAGACCCTCTGTATTAGCATCAATTGCTGTATCCTTGCAGGGAATCGCTCCTCAGCTCCAACCCAGCACCCAGGAACCCAGCCTCTGCCCAGAGGAGCTTTCCCCTACTCAACGACCTGTTCCTTCAGCAAATCTGGAAGGCCCAGCAGAACCAGGGCCTCTAAAACCTGTGCTGATACCTTCATAATGTCACTTTGTGGCAGACCCTTCTCACGAGCTGGAGGAAAAGGTTGTTTTTGTGGAAAGACTGAAAATGTCGATTCAATCAGCAGTTCGGTTTGATGTGAGACATCTCAGAGTGGCTCAGAAGACCACAGCATATAAAGAATGTAAGATGACGTGGGACAACCCGGTAACATCTCCCGTAATTTAAACAGGGCTGAATAATTTCAGTGATAATGATTTATTCACCAGCTTCAGCCCCTTCAGTGTCCGTAAACTGCCTTGTAACAAGTTACAGCATTCACAGAGTTCTCGTTTCACTTGGTTTTCTTGCTCTGAAAATTCTTCTCAAGCAATTCAGTGTAGCGGAGCTGCACTAATGAGCTTTGTAGCCAAACAAGTGGCGCGTTCCCGGTTTGCTTTTCTGAAGGCTAAATTGTAACATTAAAAAACAAAATAGAAATGGGGTTTCTCCTGCGGTCACTGGAAAATTAACTCTCTGGAACTCAACGTGGGCTGCTGGCTGCAAGCCTCAGCAGCTGCCTCTCTCCAACAAGGACCAGGATAATGCAGCAGCAGTCACACCACATAGTCCTGCGGTTGTCCATGGGGGCCACACTGGAAGCATCTTTAAGACAGATTTCCACCATCATCTCATAATCCCTTGCATTAAATGGTGCCAAAAGGTCATGTGGTAACTCCAGCATCAAGGCTGACTTCTGACTCCCTGTTTTCTAGAAGGTTGTCCAGCATTCAGTAGTGACATCTAAAATAGATGGGGTTTCCACCAAACCTGTACAGAAGCTGTCCAACTGGTAACTTCCTTATTAGCTATAGCATCATATGTAACCCAGCCTGGTGATGCCAAGGACATAAGAAACCAAAATCAACACAGAATCTGTAGGAAGCAGAATAAAAATTATCATTTCCAACTATGTCTTGCCTGGAAATGTTTTTTCCTCTGAAGGATTTCTAAAGTGGCTATCTAAGGCAAGGACCTAAAATTTATGTGCAAGTATCTAAGTACCTAATCTGTTTTTCAAGGAAGCTCAACACTCAGTTCATAACACCAAAAGCTGGTTGGTGCTATCTTTGCAAGTAGATCTGTCTTCCTTGGCTGCTGAACCAGGAGAAGCTGCACTTGGGGCTGCACAGGAGAAACCACTGCTGACCCAGTGACCAGCCAAAACATTTGGACTGTTACAACCCCTCTGTATGATTTCCTGGAGGGCATTATCCATATAATGCACTGCTTGTCCCATAGGCATTCCGCTGGCATCTCTATATAAACTCGGTATTGCAAGGTCCTTGAGGGACACAAGTCATTAATAGAAACCTGAAGGCTGCTAAGAGCAAATTAATAGACATATATATTTTATATATTCATCAAGAAACTGAAATATGCCTGTGCAGCCATGTATACAGCTTCTGCTGGAAGCCGGGGACAAGTACTACTAGCAGAGACTCAGATCCAGATGTGCCTCCACATTTATCATCCTGTCAGACTCATACACCTCCAACTGTGCAAGTCCCACAGAGAATCCAGCAGGAATTCAGGTGCAACAGAACCAGCACAGCCGTTGATGAGAAACAGCAGCAGGAGGTTGTTCAGTCTCCTTTTAACACCACACAGAATCCTGGTAAGACCTCCCGCATCAAAGCCATGCAACCACTGCAACTGCTGTGACTACATGGAAATGACCATACGCAGCTTTAGCAAGCAGCAGGGTTTTCCTAAACAGTTTACTTTGGTCCAGGAAACATATTTCATGCAGAACACGGAATTAGAAACAATATCAGCCACTACCTATTATCAAGCTGGAGATGGGCAGGTGGCACAGATATAGAGGTGATGGCTTTTGGCTTAGAAGTAGCCTGAGAAAGGCTTCTGCTCTTGAACATGCAGATGCTGATAATGGCTTACCCTCAGCATCTTCATGACTTCAAAGGTGTTTCCTAACCTGCAAAGCTCAAACTACACTTCAGTACTGAGGGGTAGGTTCAGACTAAGTTTATTTTATCAATGGGCCGTGTGAAGCATTTATTCTATCAGCAGCATTGCAGGTAGTCCATGACTTGGCTGTTTCAGCTCTGAGACATTCTGTATCCATCATCAGTCTCTGCTGGGACAGCTTCTCTTAAAGCTTCTGTACCTACATTTCCTTGTGCGTACTTCCATCGGCATGGAGATACACTCAATTCAGTAATAGTAATACACCCTCCTATCCAGAAATTCTCTGCCTATAAAGTGATTTCCTGCAGTGCCTTCTAATCTGCAATCTTGCCCCATACTGAGGCAGGGAGGAGACAGTGAATCTATGTGGTCTAGACCCTGGTAAACTCTGATCAGACATATTTTGGTGAGAAAAGCACAAAATAACTCATCGCTGAGGCTTTCAGGAATCTCTTCCTCTAATACTCTGTTCAGATAATTTCTACCAGACCTGCTCTGTTAAAAAGGATATTCAAGAAGAGAGGAAACCCTGATCATGATGCTGCGCTTTGAAGGATGGGAACCACAAGAACTGGAGTTCTTAGAGAAGAGAAGAGAATAAGGTTGAGACGGAAGAATATCACTCTTAAAAAAACAGGAAAAGGAGACCTCCAGTGCTCCAGGACTTCTTGTGGCTTGGAGAAGATCTCCTTCTGACCAAGACACAGAATGTCCCAACATTGGACATCACACATGGGCACTGAGAACAACAGACACTTCTTCCCTCATACAACAGTTTTATTCCCGACAAAGCAACCCACATGTGTATAATCACAACTTGTTCTTACAGGAATATTTTGTTTTCCCTTAGGGGTTTTTTGTGGGTTTTGTGCTTCTTTTTAAAGGAGCCTATCATCCCCCTCCCTGACTTGTTGCCTCTGGCACATATAGAGCCTTTGTGCCATGGTTTTAATTTGCATTCCCCAATGAATATATGATTAGCAATTGCACTTATAATTAGTAGTTTTGTCATTTAAAGTTCACCAGTTTTGCAGCCAATTATTGAATAAAAAGCTGTTTATTATTTTCAATATATTATTACTTTATTATGGCTCATTGCTTTAAAATACTTAGTTTAATCCTTTGCAGGTCCTTAAACACAAATATGGCAGCTATTAGCAACCTCTTCAGTCAGGCATAAAATTGTACCCACAGGCCTCATAAACAACAGAGTGCTTTGAAGAGATTAAATCAGTGTATACAGCTGCGAGGGAGGCCATTAGGAAATACATTCTCATTCTGCCTTAGTGTTATTTTGTTTTGCCACTGTGCTCTTGTCAAATCTATCAACTACCTGTGCTCCCCTCTCCATAAATAAGAGATGTCATCTCACCAGGTCCATCCATCAGAAACATTTCAGTCAACATACAATTACATCCTGAGGTCTCCTGCTAATATACTAATTTCTATCATTTGTATTTCAAACAGGACAAGCAGAATGGCGAAGAGTGAAGCTGCGCTAAGGCCAAAATGATCTATCTCCTCTGCCACTGGGACAAGCACTGCAGCTCTTAGCAAAGTCTGTGTTTATGTTGGAATCGTAGAACCACGGAATCGTTTGTATTGGAGGGGGCTTCAAAGCTCATCCAGTTCCAACCCCTGCCATGGGCAGGGACGCCTTCCACTACAGCAGGTTGCTCCAAACCCCTGTGTCCAACCTGGCCTTGAACACTGCCAGGGATGGGGCAGCCACAGCTTCTCTGGGCACCCTGTGCCAGCACCTCAGCATCCTTACAGTAAGGTACAGATACACAGTATAAACATGGAGCAGTTGTTATTCCCGCAGCACATTTTCAGGTCTGACCTTGGAAAGTGTCATTCAGGACCATAAAACACAGAGCGACCTGGACTTGGGATGTAAGAACTGCCTGCAGCCTTTTGAGCGCAGAGAAGATACCTAGTGTTGCACGTGCATCTTTCCCTCTCACCCGCTGCAGTACTGCAAAAATAAGATGTGCTGAAAGACAGACAAGCTGATAATGACAGGGATCAATACTTCTGCTGCTCCTGGTGGAATTCTCCTCTCTTTCCCATCCACCAGATTATTTTCCCTAAATCTGTAATCCCCTTGAAATCATCAGGTGAGCCATTTTCCCATTATATTCCAGACTCAAGATTGCCAAGAGCTCCCCACAGAGTCAAAGGTAAGTGTGCTATTTGTTAAAAGACAAAACAAGCTCAAATGAGGAGGAAGTTGTATGGGGGGTAAAGAATATGACACAATTATCATGTAAATTATAGTGGCTGTTTTAAATCCCCTGCCAGTGAGACATGAGGTTCTTCCACATGTGTCTAAGGCAAAGGGAGAATTGGTTTCTTGCCTGGAGACAAGACAGTAGTATTAGAAGAAAAGAAACAAAAAACAAAACAAAGCAAATCTGTCTTTGGTGTAATAAGTACTGGCACTACTTGACTATTACCCACGTAGTCCTTTCTGTATTGATATGCTAAGTTGCAGATTGTGTGGTGCAACATTTATTGTGAAAAACTAAGGTAGCAAAAGCAGCAAAGGCTAAGAAAAACTTCTGTGAAATACAAATAAAGAGGCATATTCTGCTTATTCAATTAGGACCCCTTATCTAGCTTATCCTCTCCTTTCTGCTCTGAAACAATGCTGTAAATGAAAGAATAAGTATTTCAGTAAATAATATCAGAAGTAATTTAAAATTAGAATTAGTATGAGTATTCTCCTTTCCCTATCTGCGGCATGAAATTGCTCCCAGTTTCCATGCCTGGTCCCTCGTGGGACCTGCAGCTCTGTACCATGCATAACATTCATCTTGATGGACTCCCTGGGATTATCTCCTAGGATCTAAGTGAAGAATGCAAAGGCTTTCAAGCCTCTTATCTCTTGCCTTGCTTTCCTTCCTTAACCTTTTCCTGATTTACTCTGGCAAACACTGCACTTAGCCACCCTTGCTCTAATCAGTTGACATTAGATCTAATACCCATCTTTCCTTAATGTCATTTTCTCTTCACAGGCCAACCACACTGCATCAGCCAGGTCTAGTTGGCTGTAGCCAGCTTCTCTTTCTAATTACATACCTTATCAGCTGCACAGGGAATTCAGACAGAACCGGTTTACCTCTGCATTACACATAATCCACTTTTACGGCTGAAAACAAACTCCATATATTATAATATCATCAACTACTCCATCAGCTGTGTATCACGCGATGTATTTCCTGTATCCCCCCATTCAGAGGAGCCAGAAGAAAATCAGACTCGTGGCTCAGGAACAAATGCCAAGCACTTCCCAAAGGTCACCATCTATCCTTAGGCAGTTCAAGAGCTAGAGGGAAGATCCCAATTCAGATTTATTAAATTTAAAGCCACCTTTGAAGTTTTGGTCTGTCTATACAGGACATGGACCCTACAAAATATTGCTTTCCAGATCCTTTGATATGGAAGTGCTTCAGCTAAGCACCAGTTTCGGTACATAACATAACTTTAAGCTTCTTTTGTTATTATTTTTAATACGATACAAAACTGTAGCATCCAATGAAAAAGGCTGCTGTAACTTTGGTGCATCCCAGCCTAATTTTGCTAATTTCAGAACAACCTAAATGCTTCCTAGCTTCTTCGTTGTTCTTTCACCTTCATTCTACATACCCGCTCAAATCAAACCTAGTTATGCTCCACCTAACCATCTCTAAGGAGAAATCTGAACCCAGGTTACTGCCACACAGATAAATCCTTCATGAGATGACTTCAGATGAAAACAAGTCAAAGAGCAGTCAATAGTTCTCAACAGGTTTTCAAGTCAACAGTATTTTACAGTATTCCTACACTCTTGTTCTGACATTTGCAGACTGTATTATTGTGGCTGTTTCTAAATGACTGAATGTAAAGAAGTCAGGGATAAAGCAGCCACAAAACTGAGTTTCCTAGGTAAAAGATAATAAGAAGGAATAAGTCTTCAGATCTTACTCATATTAAGTTTCCAGTGGAGATGAGTCAGAAACTACTGCCTCCCATATGGGTGATATGTTCTTAAGGATAGCATATAGGAAAACACACTATTGCTCCAGATCAGCCCTCCGCCTCTCCAAAAGTAACCTCTTCCATGTCTTCCATGCCACCACCCTGCTTGGCAAGCTTATCTGCAGGACCTGGAAATCCATAAATCAGTATCATCAAATGAGGACACTGCAATGTAATAAGGAAAGAATGAAACCCCATTCCAGAACATGTCAGTTAACCTTATGCAGTTCAAATGAACTCAGTATTGACAATGCTTGGGCTGATCCAGCCATACTCCCCACCATAGACAACTAAGACTGTTTGCTAAGAATTACAGCATCCACTCCCTAGAAAACACTATCACCTGCAAGTGAAAGACTTCCAGCTATGTTTCTGCCTGTGGGAGGGGGTTGAAACTAGATGATCTTAAGGTCTTTTCCAACCCTAACTCTTCTATGATTCTATGTTTGCTTGAAACAGCGACAGCTCAGCTTCTCTGGAATACATGCAAAGTTTCAGATAAAAAGGAATTGAGATGCATTTTGCTAGTAGCTCTGCATATAAGAACTCAGATGTTCATACAGCATGCTGCAATGGGCAGAACCATGTACCTTCTGTAACACTGCGTTTTCTGCTAATGCATTGGCAGGTCACTTTATCCTTTACTTTTTTTCCCTTTATTATTTTTTCCACAAGCTATTAATAATTCGTGTATTTATTTTAGAAAGCTTGGGCAATAGGTCTTTCCTTATACCTAAGAAATAAATCGGTCTCTCTAAATCTACATGCTGGGCAGGTCTCCTATGGCCATGATATACATGTTGGGCTGCAGGACTGAGGGGAGAGTGAAGGAAAAACACTTACCCAGAACAGACACACACAAAAAACTACTGATTTATGAATGCAACACTTGGAAAGTGTTGAGCATGCAAATCAAAGCCGCCTTGAAGCAAGCTCATTTTATAGAGCCCACATTTATATGGCAGGTTAATCACACTGATGCTGACACAGCAACATCAGGGTAACTTTAATAAAGGTTTGGGGCTTTCTTTTATTTTAAAGGTATAGTTCCATCTCATTTGGGTCTAAAATTTAGATTTGTGTGGTTTAAAAGGCAAAGGAATGATTAGAAATAAGTGGTCAAAATGAGGAAAAAAACCCCACTGGACGTAATATTCCTCCACACTGTTGGATAGTCAAATCACTGCAGCAGGACATTAACAGATGAGAACTAGATAAGCTTTAAGGTCCCTTTCAACCCAAACTAGTCTGTGGTGCTATATCTTTGGTAAGACTTCAGATGGAAATGACATACACAGGCACATCAGGTGATGAGCACATGATTCACCAGTCCAGCCCAGTATCCAATTGTAGATGTGCTGGGAAAATTCAGGGGACAACAGTTGAGTTACTACATCCACAGCCACTGACTACAAACAGTTTCTTCATTCTAGTCTCACTGCTATGTCTACATTAGCAAGTAATTTCACACACCAGAAGTAAATCATCAGATTCAATCTGGTACTAAGGCTTCTACATCTACATTGTATTTCAAGCATTCACTGGGGAGTAGATTTAATGTGCTCCCCTCAACCAAACATGGCCACCATGCGTGTGGTTCAGAACTTATCACTGTTTCAGATTCTTTATCTCCATTAGAGGTTGGGATGCATTGCCTGGGGCAGTCTGTGCACAGCAAAACAGAGCTGTGAATTGAATCAGCACACAATCAGTGGGGACAAGGAGAGGACTGGCTTCAGAGCCATACTACTGCTCTGAATCAAAACAGAAACGGAGATATAGTTGTATTACCTACACTTCAACTAGCAAATCTATGGTGAATACATCGACTGGCTTTCACTGACTCTCTGGGATAGATGCTGTCTCTCATTTATGCAGGTACTGCAACCAAGCACTCACGCTGAAGTTACACAAACTGTATAAATGAAAAGTGACGACCCTGAAAACTGCTAGAAACATGGCCTATGGATGGATGCACTGTACACAGAACTTATGCTTTAAATGAGGGGGAAATTAAACTATTCAAGGCGTTCCTTGCTATTTCCTGCAAGGCCACAGCTTAGCCAAATGCGGCATCCAACAGCTGGTTTTGCTCTAGTTGGTTTGTATCACACACAAGACATTTTTCTTCTGCATTCAGATGTAGAGATTCTACAAAACAACTTTATTATATAGGCTACAGGCCTTGCTAGGTTTTCTTTTTAATAAAACTCATCTCTTTCAATTAACTTGATTGGATGTGTTAATGTTTTGGGACTTGATTAATAACCCTCAGAGATAATTGTGCAAAGGTCCAGAGGCACTAAAATGTCCATGCAAATAGGGAATGATGGAGGAACTGTAAATGCAATCTATAACACTCAGCACAGTGGCAAGCCCAGAGCTGTCACTCTGCTCGGCTGCAAAAAACAAACCACCCATATGCCATAAGTATAAACTATCTGGTAGCTCAATCTATCATTTCTCTCATGGAGCTGAACAAGTAAGAGAATTAACAGTGTAATATCTTACTGAAGGAGTGCTTTCATCCTTTGGCTTTAATTAGAGACTTACCTAAACTAAAGCTCCCAGTACAAGCATACTGAAATCCATAAACATAATCCTTTGCTTTTACACAGCTCTTTAAATAACATTGGAGTTACCCAGCAGAGAATTTGCACCCCAAACACAGCACAGGCTTTGGCAAGCAATGATTCTTCTCCGGTGCCATAAGACAGATCAAGCACTTCATAGAAACAACCAAAAGCATTGATGCTGTGTGTGAGCCCAGGTCTGGAGAACCAATTCTGCATCTGCTCCTTGAAAATGACTTTTAGAGAGTTATTTCTTAATCACTGTTCACTTGGATCGGCTCCTGACAACACACACACAGTACAAACAGCTCACAGATCATGCAAGGGATGAAGGGTTGGCTGCCATCTACTCATCCTCAGGCTTCAATACAATGTGCCAAAGCCATTGCAATCCCAACGATTCCTCCTCCCTGTATCTGGTAGACCAAAGGCATCTCTTCTTACTTGAAGACCTAGGACTTAGAAAAGGGAGAGACAGACAAAAGCCATGCTAGGTCCAGTGTTGGGTCTTTCTAGAGAGAAGTTTCTTACCTGAACTAATGAACTATTACAACTTCCCCTTAATTTTCCAGGTCTAGGGGTTTGGTGAATATAGGCTCCAATAGAGCTACCCCTGCATTTCAGCACACGAACACCCTCAGCAGCCAGCCACATTTTCATCTCCAGCCACATCTCTAACTCCCATTGTGCATCATGGTCATAATCTCACGGATAAAGTGATGAAATATTTACAACTAAACGCTGCTAAGTTTACTCCCTAGTGCCCAAATACATCTTTTGCACAGCAAGTCCTTTCTGGCTTTAATTCTGCACATTAAACCTTAATTACTGTTGTCTGACAAAGTGAGAAATTGGACAGGAAATACCATTTTGAGAAGCACGGAAGTGACAGAGGTGACTAACAATCATTTTCCAAAGCAACTTCAGGCAATATCTCAACTAGAACAGTTCATAGATTGTTTTTCCTGAGCTGGAGCTCGTGCTGCTAGCTGAACTACAAGGGGCAGAAACCTAAAAGAGACCAGGACTGGGATGCACTGTGACAGAAGGATGTCACTCATGTCTGTCATGTGACAAGCAATGTCATCAAGAAGCCATGCAACCCATTAGCTGTCTTAACAAATGCATCTCATTATTTGCTATTCTGATGCACAAACCACTCACTAAGCCAGTAACTCCCTTGAAGAGCCCAGGGATGCCCAGAAAGTGGAGCTGCAAGTGAACTCCTGTTACATCCATGCTCTGGTTCAGAAAGTTGTGAATTCTGCACCTGGACTGCAGCAGAACTGTACAACTGCTGGAAAAGTTACCTTGGAAGAGTTATCATCCCATCTTCTGTCTATCCCAGAACACACATACAAGCTTCTCTCTGTTTCCCCATGAGCAGAAGCAGCAATGTATGAGCATGGGGCTAAGGAGCAGCAGCCCACAGACCACTCACCATGCCATGTGTCTGTCACAAGCAAACAGCCTTTGCCATTTCCTTCCTCACCTTATGGAGCCCTGGACCAGTCAGGAAGAGAGAAGTGATCTACACCCATCCATGGGACATGAATGCCTCACACATTTCCACTTCCCTTCTACACTCTCTGGCTGAATAAAAGGCACTGCAAAGCCCCACAACGCCTGGCACTCCTGGTGCTAAAGGTGGTGGCAGCAGGGCCTCATTCCCACAACAGAGCTGCCCTTCCATCAGCAGACACTGGGGACTTCACAGTCAACTTTGTTTTCTTTCCCTATTCCAGTTTGCATTTCCTACAGCCGTGACCATGGGGATATTAAATAAAGTGCTCAGGGAATAACTTTTAGTAGTGAGGGAAGTCCATGTTTCTCCCACAGAAAAAAGCAGCTGAAATGCTGCTGTTCACTGTAGGCAGACAGCACCCATGGAAAACCATAACCTAATAAAGATGCCAAAGGACAGAAGGGAAATTCTAGATGTAAGGGCTGGGTTACACCTTTTCTTCTTTGTCTCCCACAATCTTCCACAACAACTGCCTGAACCTTCATCTGGTACCCCAAAATCCTAAACACAATGTAATGATATTCTTACTTCTCCCCCAGAAGCCATGCACATGAGCAGAACAATGTCAAGGTGGGTTATTTCTCAGACAACATAGTTGAGGGTGTTTCACAACCCTATCATTTGGAGAATGCCAAAGGAGGACTCATCACCCCTATGCTGCTAGACTGAATTTACCTACTGTAACTGCAGAAGACCATATCTTCACCAATGACGATACATGGTGCATAATGCTCCAGTGAAGTGAGATGAATTGAACTCTCCCTTGGTAACAGGCCCTTAAGAAGGGTCATCAATCACATAAGTATCCCAAGCACATCCACTGCCAAGAGGGGATGTTCTGACAGAAAGAAATGCAGCTCCTACTGCGAACGGGTTAAAGGGAGGGAGGAGAAACCTCTTTATGAAAAAGAGGGCCTTCCCCTTAGGAAGTCAGCAGGAGCCACAGCCTCAGAAACAGATCTTATAATTGAATGTTTTCACTCTCATTTAGAGTAGTGCTTTCCTTCCCTACACTTACAAGCTCAGTTTAGATTGTACAAACTGCCTTCAACCATTGGCCAGCATGGCTTCCCCTTCTAACAGAAGGTAAGGCTATATTGACCCAGGAATATACACAGCAAAAATGCAAAAGCCCCAGGGCAAAAAGGCATCTTGGGAAAATCAGAATGCAATTCTTTTGAAATTGGAACATAAGAGATTTGGTACAACATCACTTCAGAAGGAAAAGCAGGTTTCAATTCATTTATCAACTCGTTTTGGAAATAATAACAATCGCCTAATACTGACTTGATAAAAAAATCATTATCTCTGATTTCAATGTGCTCATCATTTCGACATACATAGAAATCATTCTTGTCATAGCTTGAAAGGAAAGCTTTCACTCAGTTGACTTCTTTCTAAACTTCTCCTTTTCAGTCCATTAAAACATTCCATGCTTCAGGTTTTTGATCACCCGCTAAATCTTCAAAATTCCTCTTTTTTTCCTGTGGTTGGGAAAAATGAGTCCCTATCTCACTGAGGTCTGAAGTTTCTAATTTAAAACTTTAAAATGCAGCTTTCAGTAAATGAAGAGCAAAGCACTGGGCTTCGCTTAAAGCAGGTCTAGGTACTCTCACCATGAATGAGCACAGGATGACTCTAAAACATCCCATTGTTTTAGCAAAAAAGGTCTCATGGGTGGAAAGCAGGCGAACAGCAGGATTACAGAAAGAGGTGATTACAGAAAGATCAAGGTTTTGGGCACAGGTATGAGTTTACAACCACATTGATGCTAATATATTTGTAATGCTGGATGTTGTGAATTAAGTTTAGTCAGCTGAATCCCTTTAACTGAGTTCGTTGGACTGGGTGCTTTTGCTTGTCATGAGTATTTGCTTAGCATGGAAAGGTGAGGTTGCTGGAACCTTAGGCTGCAAGCAGCTAACTCCCATCTAGATGAGGCTGAACTTAAATTACAGCCAGTGCTTAGTTAAGTCAACGAAGGCTTTGAAACCAGTAAAACTGGAAAAGAACTGCATCTGTTTGCATGGAGCAAGAAACCAGACAGATAAGAAGAAACTTAAGGCCACCTCAAGACAATGGAAGAACCAAATAAAGGATGAGGAGACCCCAGATCAAAATTCACCACTGGACCAAGAGGCACATCAAGGCACATGAACAGTGTGTGATGGTTAGGTGCACAGAATGTAAGGGTATAAAACCCCAGGAGTTTCTTTGTTCTGGGTTCCTCCCTTGGAGACATAACTGGTATGACTTCTTACTCTGCTGCAAACCCTCAATATCACAGCATAAAGCATGACCCTGTGATGAATAGCACAGAATAAAGCACATTCTTCATGGATTTGGTCATCACAAAATGATGACACATATTCATTGAAAGTACTAATGGGAATGTGTGCTTGGTTTTGAAATAAGAATCATAGAATCATAGAATAGTTAGGGTTGGAAAGGACCTTAAGATCATCCAGTTCCAACCCCCCTGCCATGGGC
>WYDI02024934.1:0-66946 GCA_009867235.2 Psittacus erithacus | reverse complement strand
TGGAGGGAAGGGTGGGTAGAAAACCAAAGTGCAAAATAAAAAAGCTGCCTGTTGAAGTGAAATGTAGCCTAGTAACAGTATGATGTGACATCGATTTAGTGGTATGCAGCCATTGCCTGTGGGTAACCACCATTTTCCAACAGCATTTTTTTCTTCTTTTGTTTTTAGGTCATTTGTATGCTTATGAATATCGGCACCCTATAGACCTAAACACGTGAGAAACACTGTATGGGAACCAACAGTGCATGCTTACTCACACCATCCACGTAACATTTTCCAGCTGGGTTTGGTCAGAAAGAAAAACAGGGGGAATGTCATTCTTCAGCCTGCTGGAGGTTGGTCTCTGGGGACCTCTGGTTCTTTTCTCCTGCTCTATTTTTATGATTAGTTTTATATCTGTAAAAACAGTCTTAGTATAGTATTTCTCCATCCATACGCAGGAAAGCCTATCACTCCGACCCTACTTTCTTTGTCTTGTTTTTCATTGGAAGAACTTGCCTGCCAGGGAAAACATGTGGGCTTGAGCCCCTCTGTAACAGAGAAAGGAGCGTTAAACAACAGTCTTCCGAGTCCTGAGGGCATTAGCTCACCCAGAATGGATGGGAACACTGAACTGCTTGCAATTCTCCACCCTCAGCCGGAAAAGACTTGTTTGCTGTGCAGTCTGTGAAAGAAAGATACTGGCATCTTTCACCTTTAGAGAATGAATGGAGGTATGTCCCTAAAAATCCCTGAGGAAAACCTCTTGGTGCCAACTTTGCCTTCTGATGCCTGTAGGCATTTTCTTGGGGAGCATGGGGTACCATGCAGACCCTGCTTAGACCTACCAACTTCAGCCTGGGTTGCCTCCCCACGTGACCCAGAGGCAGCTTGCACAAAACATGCATCCTGGGCTTTATTTCCAGTATCACTGACAAGAATTCACTCTGCAGTGATGGGTCACCTTCCTGTCAGGTGGGACTGCAAAGGCAGTGGAACCAAGTGTTTCAAGTGGGGTTTCTGGTCCATTCATAACTGCCTATGAAGCATGGCCCAAATAGAACTTTGGGGGCCACCTCTGGCTTCAGGTGGTGGAAGCAGGTATCAGTGTCTTGTGTAGAGCAGATGAGCTGCTCTGCACTCCACTCTTGCTCATTCAAAGTGTGGACAGCAAAATCCATCGTCAGCAGTTGTACCAATTTTTCTTTGCCTTTCTGTCCTATTGGCTTCACTGTGCACCATGCAGCTGAAAATTTACAAGGCTGACTGGGTCTAGCTTTCACCTGCTGTGAAATCTCTGTTAGACCACAATGATAAATGAGGAACTTTATTGGGGAAGTTAACTTCTGCAGCTAGACTTCGTTACCAATTTCTTTCTTCATTACTGCATGCCAGGACAAATGCCCCCCTGCTCATGTCCTCAAACTTTTGGAAGCATCTAGAGAAAGCCTATGCACAGCTCTAGCTTCAGCGTATGTCTGAGAATAAACAGAAAAGAATCAAGGACAGAGCTATGGAAGTTCTACCCCAACAAAATATAGTGTCATATCCCTGGACTTATTTAATCAAAGGCTGGGAGTGGTTTTCTTAGAAAAACTTCTCAATATGCTTAAAATAAACCTTAAATAAGCTTAAAATTTCAACCTTAAATAGTCGTTACGATTTCAGTGCATATTTTCCTACAGCACTGCATGGCTTTTGTCATTTTTCTAAGTAACAAACTAAAGCATAAGGTCATTAAGAACATTTTACTGTCATTGCTGTAATACTGCTCACAAAGGCAAAAAGGCAGCTTGAAAACCAAAGCAGGTTAGGGCATTTCATTGGTTGACTCATGTACAAATTTTCTTGTATTTAAATTATTCCAGCTAGCATACAACTTATCGCTTACAAAATAAACCCCAATTGACTTCTAAAGTGCTATTAGCATGGGGCATTGTTATTACTCCATGCTCTTGGCTCAAAGATAATTTTTGCACCATGAGGGAATTTATATGTAACATTGTTTTCTTACTCTTGACCTTCCAAAAAACAGCATGGAAAGATGACAAATGACAAATACAGTATCTCCCAGATGTCAAAGATTATTCCCTAAAATCAGAGCCAAGGCCTGCTTTTTGGTGAACAGGACAGTGATAAGCAGAAAAGCAGAATTTTGAAGAATTTTAATAAGGTTCATACTGCCCCAAATGCTGCTTTTTTGTTTATTTCCCCCAGTCCTTGTGCTACTGACTATTTTGGAATTAGGGTTTCCAAATCATTAAAACATAGAAGAAAACAACAAACGCTGCTAACTGTAGAGAGGATTGTGAATCAGTGAGTCAGGATGGACCACAAGAGCCTTTTAACTAAAGAAAGCATGGGCATTTAAACATCCACTAAGTACGCAGGCAAACTACAGGCTATGCAAAGAGGACATGGGGTAATGGGTTCAAACTTAAACGGGGAAGTTCAGGTTAGACATAAGGAAGAAGTTCTTTATTGTGAGGGTGGTGAGGCACTGGAATGGGTTGCCCAAGGAAGTTGTGAATGCTCCATCCCTGGAGGTGTTCAAGGCCAGGTTGGACAGAGCCTTGGGTGGCATAGTTTAGTGTGAGGTGTCCCTGCACATGGCAGGGGGGTTGGAACTAGATGATCTTAAGGTCCTTTCCAACCCTAACTATTCTATGATTCTATGACATCAGTGGCCTGTTTGTGCTGCTGCTAAACTTCAAGACTCACTAGTTGAAATATCTGAGCTGGATCTTCAAACCATTTTGCTCCCAATGAAGTCCCAGCATGTTTTCTCTCAATTTCTGACTTTCATGGCTATAGAGATTAGAAAAACGCACTGCTGACTCTAGAGGAAACTCAGGAAAGGTACCATACGAACCCAAATTTTCAGCATTTCTCAAAACTCTATCTAATTTTGAAGTTTGAAGCTTGAAGGTCACATTTCTGAGTGATATCTAAACACCTTAAAGATTCCGAAGTGCAGTAATAACACTGAAAATGGCAAAAGGGAGGAAAGTTCAGGTGAAGTAGTACCACTAAGTTCTTCTCTCATGGAAATCCTTGTACAATTTTGGCAAAATGCTGACATGAACTGCTGAGAAGGTATTTATCCAGTTTATATCTGATACATTCCTTCTGTCAGGAAGAATTTTATCGTTTGTTATTTTTAATATTTGTAACACTGAGCTGTATGTAAGAGGAGTGGGTGTAACTCATAACTGTGCTTTAAAATGAGTGGAAAATCTAACAGCAAGTAGTGTGATGTTGATTTGAAGGCACATTTTTGTCTACAAATAGAGTTTCTCACTTTCTAAAAATGTTTTCCAAAGCACATTAAAAAGTGTAACTCTGACATTGAAACTGATTCTTAGGCAGTGGAGCTGAGGTAAAGCTACCTAGTGGCATATCAGCACAAGACACTATAAGAGCATAGTAAATAGGACAGAAAATAATAATGAATGTTAGGTTATGTAGAGTATGTTAGGTTATGAATAATAAATGTTAGGTTATGTAGAAATGAATGTTAGGTTATGTAGAGAGAAAGTTAGAAAAGCAAAAGCACAGATGGAACTAAGTCTGGCCACTGCCATTGAAGATAATAAAATGTACTTTTACAGATACATTAGCAATAAAAGTCAAGGAGAACCTCCATCCTCACTGGGGGAAGCCTAGCGACTGAGGATGAAGAGAAGGGTGAGGTACTTAATGCTGCCTTTGCCTCAGTCTCTAGTAGTCACAGCAGCCACCCTCAGGGTACTCAGTTCCCTGAGCTGGATGGCAGAGATGGGGAGCTGGTTGAAGTTCCCATAAATTGGGAATAAATGGTTAGAGACCTCCTGCTCCACTTAGATGCATACAAGTCTATGGGGCTGAATGGGTTACACACGAATGCTGGAGGAGTTGGCAGAGGAGCTTGATAAGTCACTCTCCATCATCTATCAGCAGTCCTGGTATAGTGTGCAGGTCCAAGAGGATTGAAGGTCAGCCAATATGACACCCCTCTACAAAAAGGGCAGGAAGGAAGGAAAGCCCCGGAAACTACAGGCCTGTCAGCCTGACCTCAGCGCTGGGGAAGGTCATAGAGCAGATGACCCAAAGTGGCATCATAAAGCATGTACTGGAAAACGGAGGGATCAGGCCCAGTTAGCATGGGTTCATGAAGGGTAGGTCCTGCTTGACCAACCCAATCTCCTTCTACAATAAGGTGACTCACTTGGCTGATGAGGGAAAGGCTGTGGACATTGTGTATTTGGACTTAAGTAAAACATTTGACACTGTCTCCCACAGTGTTCTCCCGGAGAAATTGCTGTTCATGGCCTGGATAGGTGTGTTCTTTGCTGGTTTGGAAACTGGCTGGATGGCCAAGCCCAAAAAGTGGTGGTAAATGGTATCACATCTAGTTGGCCACAGGTCACTAGTGGCATCTCTCAGCCCTCAGTGTTAGGGCCAGTGCTGTTTTACATCTTCATTGATGATCTGGATGAGATATGGTCTGGAGAAGAAGTCTTATGAGGAATAACTAACTGAGGGAACTTGGGTTGTTTAGTCTGGAGAACAGAAGGCTTAGAGAGGACTTTAGCACTCTCTACAACTACCTGAAAGGATGTTGTAGTGAGGTATCTTCTCCTAACTTACAAGAGATAGGACAAGAGGTAATGGCCTGAAGCTGCACCAAGGGAGGTTTAGATTGGATATTAGGAACAGTTTCTTCACAGAGAGGGTGCTCAGGCACTGGAACAGCTGCCCAGGGAAGTGGTGGATTTACTGTTCCTGGAAGTGTTCAAAAACTGTGTAGATGAGGCCCGCAGTGATATGGTTTAGTGGTGGTCTTGGCAGTCCTGGGGTAATGGTTGGACTTGATGATCTTAAAGGTCTTTTCCAACCTAGCTGATTCTATGCTTTTATGATTCTATGCTTTTATGATTCTACGATTCTGGTAGAATTCTGAGTAAAGTTAAGGCTGAAATATCCAACTTGCTAACCTTCTCCCCTTAAAAAAAAAAAGAAACAAAAAAACAGCAACAAAAAATCCACCTTTTTTTGCAATCCTGCTAAAGCTAGCTATTATTTTTTAAAGGATTTTAGAAGTTCTTTTTGTTATGCTTTGGTTGGGCTTTTTTAATTAAAATCACTGTAAATTGAAGATCAGTGAGCCTTGCTTCGATATAAGAATCTAGATAAAAAAATAATTAAATTCAGTTTTAAATAGTGTAGTCCTGAGCTAAAGTGGCTTTTTAATGGAAAATAAAAAGGAGCTCAAAAGATCAGAAGTTAAAAATGTAAGAGAAAATAGTTTTATGAGGAATGCAAAGCACATAATTGACCTCTGACAGCTATTCAGTATTGAAAAAGGTATGGATTACCTTAATTTACCAAACACTTAAAAGGGATATAAATTCTCATGCTTCAGAGTTAAGCTCAATTTCTAATGAATGGAACCAAGACAAGAAATGTTCACTGTACATACCTGTCATTTCTTTATTGCCCATAAGGTAACTTCTTGGGATTTTTCTCCAGTACTAACTTCTGCCAGAAGCAAATTGCTGGGGCTGATTCTGGCTCATAAGCCAAGTTACACTTCTGCTGTGCAAGTAACAGCAAGGTGAAGTAGACATGATGCAAAACCAGAACAGGTGGGAAAGGAAGCAGAAATATTTCCCTCTTCGAGAAACTGATTATAGTGCCAGCATGTCTTTTGTATCCCTGCTGCCCTCCAAAGATGTCCTAGTTCAGCTGCTGGAGAGAAGACACATCCCAAGTGACCCATTAGCAAAGAGAGGAATTGAGAAGCACACACGGAAGAAAATAGGGTCCCACAGGCCCTTTTATATTTTTTGTGTTTTGTGCAGGATTCATATCAAAGGGAGTTTTCCTTTAAAAACCTTCTATAAAACCTTCTTTGTGAGAATGCTGATATTTTCAGTTTGGGCCAATGATCCATTTCTTTCCAGCTCCATTCCAATAAAGCTAGTCCTCTGAAGTCCCCAAGTGCACTAACAAGATAGATTGCAGTAAACTCTCTAACAGCAGATTCTCATTTCACTGGAGTCACAAGCAATATATTTTTACTCCTATATCCAGCAGCAAAAGGTTCTGATATGGTAATTTTTACCTCCTTTACTTCCTTTTCTCCTCCTTCCTTTGTATTCATCTCAATGTATTTAAAGCAAGAGACACATGGCTGTGTATTTGCATTCAAACTGGAGAGCTGAAAAGCACGTGCTACACCCACCAGAGAAAAACAGAGAGTAGGGCTGGCTTAGGCTATATTGAGGCTGATCTATTTTGTCAGGAATAGCAACTGAGAAGAGAACTGAGAAGAGAACTCTAGAGAGGACCATTCAGGCTGCTCTTGACAGGGTGGTTTGCTAGCTCACCTTTTCTATTACCACCATGGTTTTAATTGCCTACCTGCCTTCTAAAAGGCAGCACAGCTACCATGGACCCCTAGTCAGTTGAATAAGAACATCTTCTAGATTTTAATGTGATTCCTTTCATAGCTTTAGATACTCCTCTCAAGTGAGAATTAATATTTTGGCAATACTTTCACGTACTGTCCTCCAGGGGCTCGTACCTCTTTATTTTTTCAAAAGTTGCTGACTCAAATCAAAATTCTAACAGATCTTTGGTTCCCTGGTACCTAAATTGCTCTTGAAAACTTTGAGCTGTAACTTGTTACATAAAAAGCCCTGCAACATTTGCATGTGCAATTTTAACAAACAGACAAACAAACAAAAGGTATTGAAGTTGCAAATGTTGACATTCATCCTGCTCAGAGAAAGAGGATTAAAACACCAATGGGCCTAAAGTCTGTGTAAGCACTGCAGTCAGAACTGCCAACTCTCTGTAATTCAATCACAGCCATGGTGCAGAAAATTTCATCTCGAGTAAAAATGGGAATATTGAAGAAAGTACTTTAATTTTCTAATACCGCATGTAATACAGAAGCGGCCCTGGAATTCACATCTGAGGCTGCATAATCTGGGAATTAGCTAAAGAGACAATGGCAGGGAAGATTCTTTAGTTCAAAAAGCCAAGTGCTCAAACCACACGTAAACTGCTAAGGCAGTACAAAAGATGAAGGGAACAAACTGCTGGCCATGTAATTATTCTCTCAGCAGGCTTATCAAACAGTTCCCAGCATGCCCTCCTGCCTCTTTCTGGGGATGTTTTGACTAAATCTAACAAAATAAGGGCTGCAGTCACCTCTTTTTCACAGTCACTTGCATTACAAATCTGATGCAGTGTCAAGTCCTTGAAGGAGCTGATGGTTGTCATCAGCGGTATTTGGCTGCCAGATGCAAACCACCTGGCAGATATGCAAACCTTTTGAAGGCAGTTGGAAAAAACATCCATTTCTCTCTAGACTGAGAAATCCTCAGTGAGGAAGCATGCTGAAATATGCACTTTTGAGATGTTTCTTTTTAAGAGGAAAAGGATATTTTTTATATAATTTTAGATTATTTTAGGAAAAGGTAGCAATGCTTTTGGAAACTTCTCAAGCAAATCACTCAGTTCATTCTTCCTTAGAGTAGGCATCATCTTTGTCCTCATTAGGAATAAGCAAGTTGAGCAAAACTAACTTCAGAAGCTGTTTCAAGGCTCTTGTCCATTCATTACCTCTGTTAATCCTCGTCACAAATATTTGCTGCTTTAAGAATTTGCTTCCAAAAACTGAAGTAGAACTGAAAGCTTAATTACCACAGTTCTTTAACATGAAAATGACATTCAGCTTTAACATACATTGGTGAGACCTGAACTGCTAATATAAATGTTTCTTTCATCCTCTCTGTGACAAACACAGAAAATAACCTGGAGCCAGAGCCTCACAGTTAGGTCTTCCACACTCACTGGCCTTACAGCACAGTTTTGATAACTGTAGACATGTTTTATATCCGAGTAACATATAAAAATGGAAGCCATTTTAGCAACTTGTAGGTTTTAACTGTAGAAAAACATTTCCCAAAAGAATAACAGTATTGCAAAGCTGCAACGTGAGATGTGATATCTCTGTGGTTTTTTACCCTGTCAGGCGTGAATGCAAATCAGCCTTCTGAATCCTTAGGTCATAAGAAGTTGGGGAAAAAAATAGTTTCCCTCCTTGATGTACACAAGTCTGTTAGTCCCCAGTAATAATCAGCAGTTCAAGTTCACACAGCTCTTAGTCAGCTTTTCTGGATTTCAATGAGGAACACCTTTGATACCTGATTTTGATGACGCACATGAGCTTCAGAGCACCTCACCTTCATTCCTGCTATATATGCTACGTATGTCTTGTCATAGGAGAGAAAAATAATGGATCTCTTGGTATCTTCTGATTGCTTCACAAATTCATGTCATTTAAGTTGAAAAAGGACCATTAAACATCTCTCTCGCCTAACTGTGCCTCACATGGGTTGAAGCATCTCGTTGCCAGTGCAGCAAGTCATATAACTTGCAAGTTAGGAATAAGGACAAAATAAATCAGCCAGAATGAAAGCCCTGGAATATTCCTCCTGCTGCATCCCCAGAGGGCAGTAGTAGTGTGTTGGTGACTGCCCACTCAGTGCTGGCAAGGAGCCCTCTCCTCTTCCAGCCCTGGCAAGAGGCCCTGGCTGCCCCACTCCAGGTAGTCCTAGGCACAGAGAGAGCTATGCTTCTAGAAATATTTGCTTGTGAAAAGGTTAAGAAGTGGAAAATGTTATATTAAAAACCTCTTTAGATCACCAAATCCTTGTAAAGTGGAACATTTGAGGGTTTTTTTTTTCTTTTACTCTGTATGGTTTACAAGCTGAAGAATCCAGCTTGCCTTTGGAGAAAGCTGTTTTCACTGGTGACAATTCAAAATGTTAGACTTATTCAAAACACGGTATTTGCATGTCTGAGTGGATAGATCAGTTTCAGTGGGTGAGTGAGAAAATCTGCTCTCATCTGTCATTGACTTTATGGAAGTGTATGTTCTTGGAACAGGCTTCTCTTTTTTTCCTTTTTTTAAGGTCCTTACCCACAAACTTCATCTCAAGTTACAGAATCAATGCTGTGTTAACACAGTTTACCATAGTTTTTATAGTCTTTAGGGTAATATGTTGGATAATTAATGATTTGCTACAGATTTCACTGTAAGCTCAAGTTAACAACAGGATCGTCAGAACATTCCTCCTTTATGCTACTCCAAGATTTGCTAATATTCTTTCTATACTTAACAAGAAACATGAGCCCTAGCCTTTGCAAGGATAAACTTTATCTGAGATAACTGGTAATTTCCTACATCTTCCAGAAAGATTCCTTGTCTTCTTCAGTCCTCAAGAGATCTGTTTCTTCTTCATCCATCCTGCCCCACCACCTTTTCCTGGTCACATTTGCTATGTAAGGGTTGCTTCTATCTCCACTGTTGTTTCTTGTTCTGGATCAAACAGAGCAAGCTCTGAGACCAAATTAACTTGAGCATATGGCTGCAATGCTTCCCAGATCTCCTGGGAGCACAGATCCTGCAGGACTTGCCTGCATGTCATGATCAGAGCTAGCACAACTGTGCCATAGTCCCAGGCTTTTTGTTGCCCCTAAAAAGGGACATTTTACTATTCCTTCTGAATTCAGTAAAGCTGGGATTTGGCAGCTGCTCCTTCTGCTCAGTCCCCAGAAATTTACATCTGTGAGTATATGTATCATGGATTTAGGCTGAGCAATTTCTCTGTCACGATGGCCAGGAGTACAGGTCACAGTGGTGATGAAGGGTATGAGAAGACAAGTCCTTGCTGCCTTCCTTGCACTCACAAGGACCAAATGCTGCTCCCTCTCTGCGTGCTGCAGCTGAAGGCAGAGCAAATCCCCCCATCTTTCCGGACTTAAATTCATTCCCCTCAGGTCCCAAAGGCATTGACCTACTGTTTTATCCAAAAACTTCTAGTTTAAGATGTGGTCTGATAAAAAAGCGCATTCCTTTTCTTTGGGGTATATATTCCCTCCTGCACATCTCATTACAGCCTGGTCTGTTTAAACATCAAAAGTGCTTGTGTAAATATATACAATGAGGCTAAGTGATTAGAATAATCTAATGCAAATTTCAAAGACTCTGAGGAGATCTGAGAATTCAACACTGTCATAAGTTTTATTTCCACATCCTGAATGGAAATAATATAACTAAAATACAGATTGTACTTCAAAGAAAGCAGTGTTGAAATTCTAATAAATAAGAGGATTGCTTGAAGGTGGGAAGGAAAACTTGGCAGGTGGGGGTTTGCTCTTTTCCCAATTGTAGATGCATTTTATTTGTTCACAAATGCCTTAAAAATGCAGTAACATCTCCGCGAGCAATGAGGCACTCTTTTCCATTAACTTTTGCCATATACTGTTTTCACATATCCTCATTTGTCTCCTGAGCCTGACTTAACTTCACAGGCAGCTGCTCCCCGGGCCATCACCCTGGCCTCTATCTGCAGCACCAGCTGTGGCTGCCACAACCGCTGAGGGTGAGAGCCATTCAAGGGCATCTTGGGGAAGTGAAGCCTCCTCCAGGCACCACAGTGGCCTCAGTCACCGTTTTCCCAGAGACACGGGTCCCTCTGAGCTAAAGGAAACCTAGCAGAAAACCATCAGATTGCTTAGAGGCAAGAAAGGGCAGTGGTGGCTCTGTCCCTGCAGGCTACGTGCAGTTCTTGAAATGGTGTAGTCTGAGCTCCTGTCCTGTCCCACTTGCATCCCTGGTGTGGCAGCGTGCATCTCCACTGAGGGGGACAGTGAAGAAGGGATCCTGATGGGGACATGAGGGAGCCTCATGAAAACATCCTCTTCAGATTCAAACTCCCACAGGCCACACAGTTTTGCCTGCCAGCAGTGAGCAGCAGCAAGTTGAAGAAAAACAACTGCTGGGCACCGGAGCTGCCAGAGCGGAAGTGGCTGCCTCCCCATGAAGGAAGTGTGGTGGATAGCAGACGGTGCGTCTGGTCCCTGAGCTGGGGCTCAGCCTCCCACCTCTCTTCTCTCCACATTATCCACTGTGGCACAGGGTGGCCCCACAGCTCACAGTGCTCACTTCCTCCACCAACATCATCACTTCCATTCAAAGTGCAGTGGGTACCTCATCAGAGAGCTGATGGAGAGGTGGCACACCAAGGCTAGGAGCATGTCTGTTTTTAATTCTGAGACAGGCATTTTTATAAGAAAAAAAGGTACATTTTCAGATCAATAATAGGTGAACAGTTCAGAAATAAAAGCCTTTCCCTCAGAAACGCAAATCATCTGGACTGCTCTAACATCTCTAATGATCCTAAAGCACTATCTTCTTGCTGTCTGCAAAGCAAACGCAGCTTGACCTATGGAGGACAATTTCAAGTGACCTGGGGAAGCAATAAAAATGCAAAGGCAAAATGGGAAAAAAATATTTATTTGAACACTCATGGTACTATTTTTATTTGCCATAGAGCTCATCGACCAGTTCTGTATGATCCTTCCACTCTCTGGAAATTGCAGTGTTCCACTCTAGCAAATGTGCAGGGTTGAAGGTCAGCGTTGAGCCATAAAAAAGCCACAAGTACAATTTAAGCACTTACAGTTATGGGCAAAACAAGAAAAAAGGTACCTTTTTATTCCATCTGGAATTCTACTCGCTCTGTACATAGTGTTAATAAAACACAGATGCAACTCAAGCCAATGGTGATCGAAAGTCAATAACATCAGAAGCTGCTCAGTGGCCTGTTGAATTGTATTTCATTGGTCTTAGCCCACTGCCTTTAGACAGACATCTACATTACAGCCAAAGCCTTTGTGTCATATGCAAGGTCCAAGGGCTGTTATGCATTTTTTCTCTGAATTTCCTTTAAATAGAATCATTTTTGGACACTGTGGAATTCCTCCTCCCCAGCACCCCTGGTACTCATAACGTTTGCGGTCTCTGAGGGCAGAACATCCATCTGCAGGTTTGCTAGGTAAATAATGAAATGCAAATTCGCATGGGTCATCCAAGAAAGCTGTGACTGATGTAAGTGCAGCAAGTGAAAACAATCAGAGTGTCTATATTACACGGAAAGGGGTGTTACCCCTTCACCACCTTCCCACCCAGAATCAGACCCTTGTGCTGACTGCAAATGCGTTGCTGCAGACAGAAGACACAGTGTGCCTGTAAAGCAGTTCTCTGGGTGCAAGACATCCAGCACGGTCAGGGCTTTGCTATCCGATAGAACTCTAGTCAATTAGAGGAAAAAGATTTGTAAGCAAACCTCTCTTCTCTGCCATTCAACTTCTCCCTAACCTGCCTGGGCTTTTTCTCCACAGGAGACTGCTAAATTGAGCGTAATACTGAGGCACCGTCTTCCACACCACTCTCTCTGGTTTGTCCTGCTCTCTGTAAACTAGCCTTTACTTGCAATTGGCAAAGCAGCAGTTTCCAGCTCACACTTTGCAGGATCAGCCTTTCTGAGAAACACAGTCATTCGCTGCCAGCAGAACATGCCTTAGCCCACTGCTCAGCCCAGCTTTCAAGCCCCATTGGATCCATACGCTTTGAATGATGAGAGTGATTTTTCTCCTAGTTTCTGTACGGGTATGACTTGTGGATATCCCATCCATGCGACGACAGCCATATGCTCTTGGGTACCAGCAGAAGCAAGAGAGAAAAGGTCATGATCTTCAGAAAACTGTGTCATTAGCACAGCTGCCACTATAACAGAGCTTTGAGTTTTTCTGTTAAAACTGTCTATTCTTCCATGACGTGACCTTTTGCACTCAGGTTTGTCGTGCACCTCACAGGTTAGAAATCATAGCCTGAGCCATTAAATCCCCCAGTCCTATCTTGAATAACATTCTATGTAGAAAAATTTCTTGAAGGCATTTCTGTGAAAATACAAGTAAATTTGTTTTTTAAGGCTGTAAGGATCTGGAAATCGTTCACTGGGATGCTTCAGAAAGAGTACAAGGCTCAGCAAGTGAAAATAAAATAGTTCTGGTTTATACAGTAATACAGTGAAAAGGCCATGCAGGAAAAATGCAGACAATCATTTTATATATGTTTATGCACATTAACTCTCTAAGTGATTATACAGTCTAACATCTAGATTTTCATGGGGTTTTGTAATGCTTCAAAGGAGTAGAGCTGCACATAGACAAGTATGTTTCATTTCTCCCATTTCAGTAACAGCAAATGCATTATTTTTGCATCTGGAAGCTGCCTCTTCTGTCAGTTGTACTTACAGTTTTGTATGCGTTTATGCCGATAAAATTCCACTGACATCAGCTACAGCAAACCTTCATACTTGATAAATGTGTGAGCAAGAAGAGAATCAGGGTCATACTAAACAAACAAATGTCAATCATCAAGGAGTAAGTGGGGGGTTTAGCTTGTTCAGAGGAAAGGTAAGCGGAAGGGCCTTTGCATAACTTCCTCCACGCTCAAAGGTAACATGTAGATGCCTTATCTAAATAAAAGTGCCTTTTCTCTCTTTCATTTTTCCTTGCGTGCTCTCAGAGGAAATGATGTTGAAAAGGCTAAAGCCACTGACATTTTGGTGGCGTGAAGGAGTTAGAATATAAGCTAGAAATTAATGGAAATGCTCCCCTAAGCATATGATCCATTAAGTTGTTTTGCAGCGCTGAGAAATGAAGCATAGAGTATTTTGTTAAAGTCAGTATTCCTTGGGGATGAAATCAAGATGAGGATCTTTCACTGGAACAGGACAAGATGTGACAGTAAGGATGGAGGTATAAACCCAGAATTCCTCCAGTTCAGTTAGAGGAACTGCCCTGAACTCACACCAGTGCAGCTGAGGACTAACCCAGGACCTGTATGCCTGGTTTGATGTCTCCAGGCTGGATGAACAACATCTCCAATGCCCTAAACCAGGCAGTTGCAGCTTGCTGGCCTGTGTGCAGAGAACTTCAGCTAGATGTGTTGATACTGGAGTAATGTAGGACATCGTGGACTTGTCTTGCCCACTGCCAAGTGAGGAATACCTTGTTCAGCACTAGGATTTACTGTAGTTTTCTGAGTGACTTGTTTTATTCTGACTGCACAGAGTCATGCTTGCTTACCCTTTCAAGAAAATAAGACATCCAATCAGTGGAGAAAGGAGGTTGCATTATTATTCTGCAAATAGCATTTATAAAATTCAGTCATTAACGCTTTGCCCACATCTCTAGCACCAAAGGATGGCTTTTCACTCTGTCCTGACAGAACAGATAGATTACCAGTTTTCACTTGTACGTATCTTGATGTGCTGCTGCCTTTTTCCTACAGCTACTGACTGCCTTGACACTGAAGTTGCTTTGCTCAGCAGTTTCTGCTCACTTTGCCAAGTGTTCGGCCATTCAGTTGGCATATTTTCCAGCATATTTTCTTCTGCTTTATCTGCAGACCTGAAGGACAGGAAAAACAACCTCCCAGGCTTGGCCTGAGATGGATCTGAACTGTGTTTTCAGGGGTGCTAAGCTGCAGCAGGCTTTCTTTTCAAACTCAACTCAAAGAATGCAATAAAGAAAAATGGTTCTCAGGGGAGTTCTTTACATTGCATACCTGAAACCTGAATAAAAAGAGAAGCCAGGCATTAAAAAAATGTCAGCTTCAAAAAGTTGTTGGCACTGACAAAACACAGCTGATCAATGGATGTTTTATTGCTACAAGGGGAGCTCTAACTGAAGCTGTTTCCCCTTGGACTGCTGCCAGGGACAGCAGCAGAGGTTTCTGAGTAGCTCAGGAGGGAAGGCAAAGGAGCCTTTGTGGCAGAGACTACGCACCAAGAGAAATCTCTCAGCCATGAACTTCTTTTACAGCAAAAGCTTAGTAAACCCCTAAAGCAGGCTGTACGCTGTTGAGCAGAAATGCAGCTCAGTCCTCTGATACCCTTTTTGTAATATTCTGTCTTCAGGTTTTATGAAATGGCAGGGGAGATGAAGCACATCTGAAGACAGTTGGGTACCTCTCCATCTTTTCCTCTGCATTTGACATACTGGGATCTGAAATGCAGCAGAATTATGAAGCCGCAGTTGCCAGATCATCAATTCAAGAAAAGATAAGATCTCAGCAGGAGATTTGCCCTAGTGAGGAGTCTTACCCAAGCACAGTGTGCGTGAAGGTTAGTGTGCCTCAGCCGGGATTTCCTGAGTAATCCCCACACTAGAGGTTCAGGGAGTCCGATGCTTCCAAAAACTGATGTGTGCAATGCAATCCCTTTTTGTGCACCAGCGTATGGGTCCTGAGCAGAGAGACTGATGCTCTCAGGACACAGCAAAGTTTCTCTCCTGTCTACTTGGGACCAAACATTGTGTGCACTGTGAGTGTGGGCTTTGCCTGGGCTTTCTGAGGGGAGGCTTCAGCCTCTGCTGTGTGCAGATCAGGAAGCCATGGTGTCAGACTTGCAGCAGCAGGCCAGATGTTGAGAGACAATGTTGGCCCAACTGCATACAACATTGCTTTAGGCCAGTGACCCACCTCATTCAGACATACCCAAAGGAGCTTCAACCCACCCAGCTCAGGCGCTGGGTGCTGCTGAGGCACTCTGGGCTCAGGAAGCTGGGGGGCTCATCCTCCTGCTTTGGTCTGGTTTTTTATCACTAAACAGCTAGGTCAGGTTGGTTTGCCGAAGCTAGACCCACACGTGTGAACCTGAAGCTGACATACTCCAGTTAGCACTTCTAAGTGAGCAAAGGCAGGACTTGATGGTGAAGATAGCAAGACTACTGATGTGACCGACAGTCGCTATAAGGGGTCACAGTCAGGACCCCTGCTGTCATTTCCCACATTTAAAGTAACTCTGTCCTTCCAGTCCTGTCACACACGTTCTGAAGCAATGATTTTGTATTTTTTTTCTGGAGATAAACCCAGATTCTTTCAACAAACAAGCAGAGCCCTTGGGTGCTGCATCCTTTTAACCAGATGATAGTGTGGCTAAAACCCATCTCTCAATATGATAACTTTTGCCTTATCTCTAAAGTAACACATTGGCCTGATCAATCAAATATAAAAATACAATTTTAAATGCCTGCATTTTGATTTTCTGAAATTGACTACATCTTAAGGCTGTTACTATTTTTCCTTAAACTGCAATATAATTTTAGTTAATAACCTTCTCCTTCACCTTACAGTACAGTTCCATCACGGCTCCTTTCCTTTAAAAGAAACTGATTTGATTTTTTTGGCTGCTGGGGGCTGAGGAGAAGGAAAAACAGTGTTTGAAGAGGAAGCAGGATTGCTTTTGTGTTTTGCTTTTCTCTTTGTGCATATAAAATTCAGACAATGAGTAAACGTTTCCCATCTGTGAGTATGCAGAAGTAGGTCACACTGCCTAAAGCAATTGCAATAACTCATTTGCCACTTTTATAGAACTCCCTGCTTTATTAATTTTATGCTGATAACTTTATAGTTACTTTCCAGGCATATAAAAAGTAGGTAATTGAAATCACAAAGGTAGCTTGATACCTGAGTTATCATGTAATCACCTGGATGCACCTGAAACTCGATTAATGCTATATTTTAGCTCTTTCAACTGGCCAGTGATACAGTTTATGTAGCAAGTAACTGACTGTTTTCCATATAAATTGGACAAGTGACTGAAGGACCTCTTTTCCTGACAGTGCAAGTTCTGTAGTATTTAGAAGCACAAATTTAAGACCATCTGTCCTCCTGATAAAGGAGCAGTGAGATAAACCTGGAACCCGAATGTTTGGAATAGTGGCATTAGTAAAAGCAGAAAATTCTATGAATCTGCTGAATCTCGAAAGCATTAAAGAACTCGGGTTTATTTATATCAAAAGCTAGTGCTTTCATGGCTTACAGGCACAGATGGAGAAACAGCTTTCACCATTCCGGCCATGATGAAACAACTCACAGTGGCTAACAGAATGTAAGAGTGAAATTAAGGACTTCTTTTTCCATGGCAGAAATAAGGATGAAGACAATGGATTTCTGGTGCAGCCAGATCTCAGGATGATCTGAACCAACTAAGGATGGCACACAATTCCAAACACCTCAGAATATATCCCAGTATACAATAGACCCAGGAAGTCCTTCTTCTGGGACTTCTGCTTAATGTTCCACATCATCAAAAGGTGTTCCTCCAGTCAAGCTGCGTATCAGTTTCCTCTTCCCTGCAGGGTGTGGCTGTACCAGCAAACAGGTCAGTCAGGGTGCCAGAAATTTCCAAGTAAGATGGCAGTAGCAGACTCACAAGATGTGAAAGCGGAGCTTGGAAAAGCTGATTTCAGATTGGGGCCTTAGAAGCAATGTAAGCGATGTTATTTTGTTGTTCATACAGTAACAGCTGGAAGCAGATAGTTGGTATCTTGGCACATTTCTAACTTTCCCAGGATCAATTGCACAACTCCCTTAATTTAAATGACAAGGAAATTACCATTTGCTTATTTCCTACACTAAACAGAGAGGCAATCTGACCTGAGTCTTAAGTGAGAGGCTTTTTAAACCACACCTACTAATTCTACATTTCCATATACTCATTAATTTTGAGACTCTGACTGTCATGAGACAGATTAGTTTTACCCGACTGATGATGTGTTGCTAGCAGAAAACCAAAACATGCAAACGGCTTTTTGCGCTGGCCTTTTTGTTCAGCTTCAGAGAGAAATGTGTGCTGTTAACTTCAGCTTGCAAGGCTCTGTGCAGAGGCATTGCTCAAGGGAGCACAGGCTCCGGAAGCAGCTGGAGCTTGTGCTCTTTGCCTCAGTCCTTGATTAGACTTGATTTTTCAACAGAAATGGCTCCCTGGAAACAGAGACTGGTGCTGGGCTGAGATGCCCAAGACAAGAATTGCCTTCTGCTGTTCCCAGCTGCCAGCTCTGGGTAAATAAAAGTGAGCTGTACTTGGGCTCTCTGTCACTTACCACACTGCAAAAGCAACTTACAAGGCTTAAAATGTTCGATCTCACGTACTAGAGGGTCAATATTAGCGCTAGAAGGGACATGAACATTGGAAGAACAGCAATGCAAAGGTGCAGCCCCAGCCAGAGCTTAGCAAGCCCAGCTGCGAGAGAGCAGGCAATCCCCCTGCCCAGGTTCTACAGGCCCAGAGGGAAGAAGAGGTTGGCCAAAGCCCAGTCCACAGGCTATGTTTCATTGGCACCCAGCCCATCCTAAGACAGTCATGGCTTACTGGGTGCTAGACATTAGCTCCTGCAGTTCAGCTGAACCTGACAGCAAGTGGACAGCAATGGGGTCTTTGGTAGGAGGGAAAACTGCAGAGGTTGAGACGAGTAAAGGATCCCACAGAGCACTGTACGGCACACGGGAGCTGGAGGGCTGGAACAAATAGGTACAGGAAAACCATCCCTCAGGTTTACTAATAATGTGGTTTGACAATATTCCATATATTAGAACAAAATGCAGACACTAGACTTGGCCCAATAAAGAACATGACAGCATGCTCTCCTGCTGAGTTGCAGCTTGAGACCAGCAACAGAGCAAGTGGGAAGAGCTCTTAACTTTCTGAAGCTGGAAGCAAGTTGATTATCTGAGAACTAGTCATCCCCAACAGGACAAAGACTTTCAAATATGTTTAAATATGTTTAAATAGCACTGTAGGGACTGCGGCTCATTTCTGCTGTTAATAATCTGATACACCTATAACATCTTTTTTAATACCCAAAGACAAATTACAGCATGTAAAAGACCATGCAGTTATATTTTAGTTTTCTAGAAGCTGAGATAGTCTTATTAATATATTATGAAGGCATTGTAACAAGAGTGCTAGTATTTTAATGATAAAACATCCAAGGTCAGTAGAAAATATATATCACCATCTGCAAACTCATTTTAGATCTAATAAAATAGCATAGTATAGGAGATCTGTCACATTTTAAATAGGATAAATGTTATTTATACTTTACGCTGCAACATTTTATCTTTTGAAGCAGCAGGAAGGCGTAGCAGGACTTGGTACTTGATCACACCCCATCCTCTAACAGGTAAGAGGTACGATCACAGTTCAGTTGCAGCAACAGGCAACGGCTAAAGTAATTAATGGGGGTTGCTGATGATGAAGACCAGCTGTATGAGAGACCACCCTCACCTGTCTCAGTAGTGAGGGGTGCAAGTGGGAAGGAAGGCTATAAAGAGGGAGGCAGGCAGAGAGTAAGCTGTGAGGTTTTGTGGTGCAGGAGCACTGGTTGTTGTTTTGATCTGGAGTCATTTTGCCTGTGGGTGAGCCATAATTTAACTTTCTTTACATGGGGAGGATGCGTTAGGTGCAGCTGGTGGCAAGGAGATGAGATGGTTTCCAGGACAGAAGAGGAAAGCTTGTGGTGGTGAGTGGTTTCCTTTCTGAGTGAGTTCTGGTGCTTTCAAGGGCAGCCACGCAGGGCTGCAGGAAGGTACTGTGCCTGGTTTTGCATCCTATAGCTGAACTTAAGGCAGGGTTTGAGCACCCTGTGGTGCAGCAGCCCTGAGAGAGCCTGGGAAATGGTGGGTGTACACCTGTACTCCAGTACCAGTAGTATGCTGGATGCAGGTCCACCTTTGGTTAACTAATACTTACTTGCTTAAGCCAAAGTCAGAAAAGTTGCCTGCTGGACAGACTTCTTAAGCTATTATTTTGCTGATGGCTTTGTGAAGTTCTGGACAAAGAGCAGTGTCCTGGAGGTGTGATAAACCTAGATGATACCTGCTATGTTTTACCTTGGTACTACTGGCTTAGAAATGACTTCTGATGGTAGATGAGTGTGGTTCTGCAGTATTAGTATGTAAATGTCATGATGGGATCTTTGAAATACATGTAGCATCAAGAAAGTGGGGAGAATATACAAGGAATGCAATTCATCATCTCACTGCTAAGTTATTCTTAATGTTTCAAACCTGGTTACAGTGCTTGTGCATGTTAAATGCCTAATAAGAAATTGTACAGTGCTCCCTCTGAAGCTCTCTTGGAATTGTTAATGTTTTGGCAAACAATCCCCTCAAGGTTTGGCTCTGCATTATGCTTTCTTGGCTGGTACTTCCAGACTTAAGGCAAGAGTGTAGAAAAAGCCAATTGTGAGCATATGGCATTGTCTCTGTGTTTTCCTCTTCCAAAGCGCTCAGTGCTATTAACGGTTTTGCTGTTAATAGGGTAACATGTTTATTTATCTTCCTGTCGCTATTTCTTTTTCTTGTTTAAACCCATGCTTAGTAGATCTTTATTTTTTAAACAAAGAAACAGTAATAATGACTTCTGCATAAGCTCATGGACACATTCTGTTATTACTGAGGAAGTAGAGTGAAAATACCTTCTCTGTGGAATTCGGCTTTGTAGTCTTTATTTTTCCAGCCAGTATGTGCTCAAAGAGAGGTAGAGGCTGCAGCATTTGGGTTTTTGCAGGCTTCCAAAATAACCTAGCGAAAGGTCACTCAGCTGCTAGCATCTTGAACTGGCGGGTGAACACACTGCTTGGAACTGATGCTGACATCAAGGGTGAGGTACTTGTGCATCTCTCCTGTTGGAGGGAAAATCTCAAAGGGGCTCAGTCTTGTCTCTGTCACCAAAATAAGGTGCTGAATTTAAATCAGGCTGGAGGCAGCCCAAGGGTTTAGGTGCCTGGTTGGCAGTGATTCACTTTCAAAAGAATCAATCTCTTTCTCTATGCCAAAAATAAAACAGTAGGAAGAGCAACGGGCAACTATAGCAGTAAAATGTTTGTATTACCTGCTAGAGAAGTTGTGGGTCTTTGGCATTCCAACTGTCTAATAAAAATAAAAACCAACTTAATGACTTTGTAATGTGAAAATCTACAACAGATGCCATGCAACATCATGGGGAAGCAAATTATTACGCAGGCCCTGCAGGCACTTCTCATTTCAGGAGGAAACAAAACTGAATTTCAAATTACAGTTAAGTTTGGGGAATACTGTGGAAGAAGCACTGGCTTCGGAAGTGGGGTTGAAAAGAATGCAGAAAACAGTATATTTTAGTGTTAGAAAATAGTGGGAGACAGCTACAAAAGGCTTTCTCATGCTTTTCTATTGTTTTTCACTTCAAAACATTGTGCAGTGCTTAAAAATGGGATGGCTCTAAACTGACAGCAAAACTGCATGCTTATCCACTTGTAGCTTAAATTGGCTAGAGACTGAAATATGATTTCCCCCCCTCCCTTCACCAAATTGCAGAAGTATCTAACTGAGTAAATTGCTGCAGAAGACAAAGTACAGGCTTGTAAGCCTGTTTGTTTAGCAAAGGGAAACCAGAGGGTTTTCCATGGAATGATCCTCATGTCTGTGACATTCTCTTGCTGATTTGCCTACCCTGGCTACGGAAGCTAAAAACTAGGCACTGCTTCAAATTTCAGATGTGAGGTAGCTAATTACAGTACACATGATCTTAATAAAGAAGAGTCATTAGTTATAAAATACATTTGCTCTAGAGTTTCCTGGGTAGGTGATGGAGAGTCCAAGCTGCAGAGCGCTACTGCCAACTGGATGGCTTAGGCTGTGATTTTTGTCAATTACTGTGTTTTCTATTCATGTACCTGCAAAGTAGAGATGATAAAATTTGTCTGTGTCCTAATTGCTGTGAGCTTTTAGCAAATATTTATGGACTACATGCAGACTTTCAGGAGATGAGTAATTAAATTTCTGCATCTTGTTAAATGTGTTTTGTAGAATCTTATCTCTTCCTGCTTTAAACAGCTTCCTCTTTCAGTCTTGAAAGCACTTTCCAGTAGAAATGTTGAAATTTAGAACAGATATTTTTATGCTAATGGGAGCATACTAACCTCAGGTCAAGCTTTGTGCCGTCTTCTTCACTTCAGCTTATCCTCAAGTTCTGTTCCATAACACCTCTTGACATTTAAGATGAACTGTAGATAGTAAAGATTATAAAACTGCTCCCACTTGGATAAATAGGAGCTTTACCATTGGTTCCTCTGGAAATAGTATCAGGACCTAGAGAGATGCATGTAATGTCTTGTAAGACAGACTAATATGCATTCTACCTGAACAAATATGACTCCAAGCACTTTTGAAGCTTGTTCTCTAGTTCCCTGCAAAATGCACGCTTCTACTTGATGAGCTGAATATTGAAACTGTGCAGTACAACAACCTTCACATTTATTTGCTGCAAACAAAACAGCAACCCTGCAACAGAACTGACCAAAAGGCTCCCAGTCACAGATGCTAAATCATACCTGAGTGTAAATGAAAATGCGTTAAATCCATGTAAGCACCCAATGCATTCATAATGAGCCAGTGCTGTCACCATAGCAAACTAATGCCAGAAAGAGCTTACAGAGGTGGACAGAGCTCTTGTTTTCTAGACTCATTTATTACAATAAATATTGCTGTGGTTTTGATTCAAATTATACTTAAACTTTGTTTAAATAGTCACCACAGAGGTGGAAAAAAACCCTGAAGTCTAAGACTTTATCAAGATCTTGTTTTTCTGGAGTACTATATGCAACTCAAATATAGTAACATGGTTACATGTTAAAACTATCCTTCTCTCAGCTCAGAATTTCCCTTAGTTTGGGGCAGGATTTTTAAAAGGAAAAGTCAATGCAATGTACAGCCTCAAGATTTCATTTATCTGACTTCTGCCCCAACAGGAAGCACACTCTGCAGTACTGCAGTCTTAAAATGATGGAGTTATGTATGTGGGGGTTTTGTGTGCACAGGCATGAAGTCCTGGGCTCCAGGTGACTTGAAAAATCATCTCTCTGCCAGAAGTGGCTCAGCAGTCACCTGGAAGTACATGGTGAGTTGTGACAGTGTCTGAACTAGCTTGAGATCCTGTGAGTTGTAAAACATAAGTTATCATCACAAGCATCCTCACCTTCAGATTTAGCAACAGCTATGTCAGCTCCTGAATTCAGAAGCATAAATGAATGGAGCACTGATATACATTTAGTGTAGAGATGGTGTACTGCCCTGTCGGCACCCTGCTAACATCCCCCAAGACACCTGAAAGTGGACTAATAGCAATGAAGAAAAATGAAGCTGACAAGATTGTAAGTTTTGCCCCAGACCTGTTTTTCAATAAAACTGGGATACATGTTCATTCTGTTTCATCCTCTTCCTGCAATTTAACCCAAGAAAATCAAAATGACGTGCTGTGAAAGAAAATTCTGAGACCCACCTCTGACAGACCACAAGCTTTTAACTTTACTAAATAAGCAAAGAAGGACGAGAATGTACAACCTGTAGCATTGTATCCTGCCTGTCCTCTCACAAGTTGACCAACTCCATTAACAGAAAATGTGGTCATGTTTGTCTGTTTTAGCTTGATTCCACCAGATTACTGTAAAGCAGCTTAAACTTGCTTGTTTTGACCCCTCGAAGGCCAGCTGCCACAGGTCTTATACCTGGACCCTATTTCCAGCCAGGTTCACAGAAAAGGCATTTTCAGTACAAAGAAAAAGCAAATAAATGCCTCAGTCCTTGGAATGGCAACCTTGCTAAATTACACAAAGTATCCTGAGCATCTGCTGCAGGTAGGGCCTTGACCTTCTCTTATGACAGGATCACAGGCACATGCAATAGCTTTGGAGGACTGATCTTGCAAGGATCAGTGCAAGGACATTTCAATGATAAAATGAATAGTTCTTTACTCTGATTATGATGATTAATTCTGTTATGTCAGCAGCCTTTGGCACAGCCAGCAACAGCAGCAGATTTCATATGGAGAAAAACTTAATTCAAGAGCCAAGAACCTTAAAGGGGAATTTAGTGTGGTTAAATAATATTAATAAATGACACACCAACAGCTGTAATTTTACATATATGCTGAAACACACATATTCCTCAATCCTCTGTAAGACTTTACTGATTTATGATTGTATTGTACTTGAAACATCAGCCAAGATAAAAAACTGGCATCGTTGCTGGAACTGACCAGCCACAGATGGACTCAAACTGTGGAAGCTTTTGGACCCCATGAAGTTGAGCAGAAATTCTATCACAGGAGCCAATTTCACAAACAAGTAATCACTGTTGAACTGGCAGGCATCCTACCTCACTCATTTTCAGTTTTCTCATGCAAAAGACTAATCAAGATATCAGGTATGTAACTTAAGCTGGGTAAGTCTTCACTAGAGCATGCAACTGGATGATCCTAGAGTTTTAACTTTTGAAAGGGATTTGGCTTCAGACAGTGCATTAAGTGGTCTCCTCTCCAGTTCTGAAGGCAAGCACTTAACAGGCACTGACTGGGTCAAATCCCTCTTTCCAGTTTCCCCCCTCAGCTGCCATAATCAAGTTGTGCTCTTTGTGTGTTTTTTGTCTTGGATGCATTCCAGCTTGTGTCTTTTATGCCTGTGGTAGCAGAGGCATTTTAGGAGGGATGTATTAAGGCCAGGTTCCTCAAGCATGTTTGTCAGGAAATGCTCATTTGGCAACCCTAACATCATTAAAAATTATTCTTGGTAGTGTATGCGCTGCCAATACATAACCTTTAGCTGCTAAGAAACAGCAGAGAAAGCAGCACAAAAAGCAAGTCATTCAATAATCACTTCAGATACTTGACAGATAACAAGAAACAGCTCTCTTGCACTTAAGCATGGTATTTAGAAAGCTGGAGTAACTTTACCTGGCTGCCCTGGCAACTTGATCTGTCTGCTCTTGGAGCTATTCTCTCAACATTCCCCTACAGGAGGAAACTAAATACAAGCACTTAGATGTGTAGATTGGTAATTAACATGTTGACTTTCAAATCATAATCACTGCAAACGCTTCTGCAAGCATCACTTCCTCAGCTCAGATGTGCTGATGACTTGCCTTGTACCAGCACATTTGCACAGAACAGTATTTGAACCTGATATTTTGAATGTTCGTGTGCTTTTTCACCTTATCAATTCACTGGGGTTGTTCCCTATCGTTTTTTTCTATCATGTGCAAGAAAAAAAGAGTTGAAGGCTAGGCACAGAAGAAACTGGCCTCTTTCTGATCTAATGAGAAATTGTCTTACAGATTTTAGTGGCACAGAGGATACACCAAAATTTTTATTACAACAAAATTTGGGATTCTCTGGAGTGCACTTGTAATGATGGCATATAGCCCCACTGACTACCTTTCCAGCATTTTTTAGTATTAGATACTAATGTTCAAGTACATAGAGAGCCATATTGATCTGCCTTGCCTACACAAACAAGGAGGTTATTTTAGTGTTGATTTACATGTGTATACAATCTGCTTTCAACTATTCAAGGGAGATCAATATTTATGATGATTCACTAAAGAATGCAGTTGATTTTTATTGTGCAGACCAAAAATAATGCAGTCACCAACCCACCACTACATTAATGTTACGAAATCAGTTAACAAAATAATTGTAAAAAATAACTTAATTTCTGATAAGCAAACGGAAGCAAGTTGTAGAGCTTTCTCATGCTCCTGTATTGATAGGAGAAAATGGCATTGAACCATTATACTCAATAACTCAAGAACAAAACCACTTCCATTGCTTAGGGGAATAAAAATATTCCTGTTTTCTCCTCAAGCCCCAAACCCAATATTGGTTTATACAAAAAAAAAAAAAATCTCACTTGGAGTTACTGCAGAAGTTCCACGCTCTTTGCTCTATAACTTGAATATGCAAGTACCTGACAGAGCTATCTACTGGCACGTACAGAACTCAAGTGAAGCACTGCCTTGGCTCCTTTCTGAGTGTTTTTAGCTTGCCAGCATACTAAACTTAATCTTCTGGTTCCTCATAATGTGCATACCCACTTGCATAGGTCCTTCCTAAATTCAAATTGCTGAATACGTCTGTGGTCTCAGTATCAGAATCCTTCCCTCCCTCATCATTGTCATCTTCATCATCATCTTCTACTTCATATTCATCATATTCATCCTCACGGTCACCTGCATCTCCAGGCTTGCTCGAGGAGAGGTTCTTCCAGTAGGCATCATACCCAGAAGCTCCATCTGCATCTTCACCTCCAGTCTGTCGGCCAAACTTCAAAGAACGTGCTGCAGGCAGAGAAAAATCATCATGTTCCCACCCCTCAACAGCAATTTGAGCCGAATATCTGACATTACATTTCTGTCTTTTTCCACTCCTCTGCAAAGAGCACATGATGTTTGACAGCCTTTTTCTAAATCTGACATTATCAGGTTTAATCCTCACTCTGACAGAACCTTTCTGCTACACACAGTATGTCTCTCTGGAGCCAACTTGGTATGAACTCTAACTGCCCCCAGAGTATGACTTAGCTTTTAGGATAAAGCTTTGGTACCCTGGCCAAGAAAACCTGTAATTGGATGTGCTTTGCAGACACAATATATATCCTGACTGATTCAAGAGTGGTTAAGGTAGGTTGTATGCAGGTCATCAAATCGCACTTTGAAATTTATTAGCCAGCTTCTTGTAGATGAAGTAAAGGCTTAAGCAGTTATTTTCTGCAATTTTTCCACCACTAAAATCTCAAACTAACCAAAAGCTTTCACTATTAGGATCAATGATTAAGAACGAGTGACTTCTCAGTTCTAGACTAAGAAACACAAAGTTTTTCTAACACAAATGTAGCAAACCTTTGGAAAACAATTGAAGGTAACTGGACTTTACTCATTGTTCTTATGCAGAAAATTAGTCACCAATGGTACCTGTATTGCTTATTAACTGGAGACAGGCTTACTTGACATGCTCAGATCCTTTGTCTGCTGAGTTTCATGGCCACATTTAGGACAGGGAGGCTCTTTTCCTTTTTCCTGCTTGAAAACCTTACTTCGCACATGATCGTCACAAAAGCAAGCCTGTGGGGTGAAAGGGAAGTGAGAAAGCTAGATGTTTTAATCATAGAGCCATACTCTTCAGCAAGAAGCAAGCAAAAAAGTGTCTAACAGCAGCAGGGTTTTCTGGTTGGTTTTAAAATTTAATGAGCTCTATCTGCAGTGGAACTGGGATCTGCGTGCACAGAGCAACCATCTCCATAATGAACATAGTTCCATGGCTTCCTTGGGAAGAGCTGGATAAAAGTGCTGATAAACAAGCAGAGAAGTAGCACACTCAAGGACTGGATTATAGCGCTGCCCACAAGGAGCCTGGCAAACTTTGGTTTACATTGACAAGCTTAAATAAGACACAATCAGAGATGTATGCCAGAATGTAACTATGCAGTGACCTGAAGGCAAAAGTTAAGAGGTAGAAATTTCACATGTTGAGCACCAGAATGCCAGTGAAGAAACCTGAAGAAGGGAACAATTTGGAAGATTAAATCAATGCCATGGGAAGCTGCAGGGAAAACATATGGAGAGTAAGAAGAGTAAAAGTAGGCAATGAACTAGCACCTGGAGAAATCTGGGCAATGCTGATGACAAAGCAGGTGGAATTTTTATACAGAATTACTTTTGAGTGTGAAAACGAAAAGCCTGGTATCAGCAAATTAATGTCTGCATGTGTAAGACTAGATTAGCTGCGGAAATTGTTTCTACTGGACCCAGGCTGTGGTGTTTCTGGCCAGATCATCACTTGACTGTTTAAAAAAACCTAAACTTTTTCACTTATCTTAGACCTACACTGGATCAAAATGAATTCCAAACCCCTGGATTCTGTTTGGGACCAAGGCTTTGTTTTGGTTGGTTTGTTTGGTTTTGGGGTTTTTTCAAGGGTCAAACATGGTACAGCTCTAGTTTAAACAGAGGGCTTGACAAAGTGAAGAACGCCTCTCCTGGCATAAGAATGCACAGCACTGGCTTGTGGTTAACAGGCAACCACAGATTAAAAAAAGCCCTTTTGTCCCGTCCCCCATAAGCCCTGTCTCCAGGCTTCAGATACTAATACAAAAGTATGAATATTTTTTAAGAATGTAGAGGAAGATGTGAGAAGGCTTGATGCCAGCCTTGGAGGCTAAGAAAAGTAAGTCTGAAGTCATAGCTACTTGCAACTGTCTTTACTCTTTACCTTACAACGCAGGCATGAATGCTGCCCAAGCCTGTTGCAGGAAACACCTGTTGGAGAAAATCAATATGTAAAATTCAATACTTAAAAATTACAGATCTGTGATGCTTTTAAAACCTTGCAAAAGTCTGTAAAAACATAACTGAGGCATTTATTTTTAATTCCCTGACACAACTGCACTTTGGCAACATGCACCAGTCATTTTAGCATACAGTACCATTCTACTAGAGCTTTTAAAGTCTAAGCCTCATTGCAATAATGGCATTTGACACAAAAAATAGAAGTTCAAGAGGGGCAAAAAGTTTAACTATTACTTGAGTTTCTAAACTTTTAAAAACAGAAGTTTGGTATAAAGTAGTCGTCTTGTGTTTCCTGCTCTCATGATGACAAAAGAAGCAGCACTAGCATTTTACAGTCACTTTAAACATGCCATGACAGCCTTTACCACCCTTACTTCATTTAAAGGGGATGTGATAATACTTCAAGCTTGCAAACTTCCAAAGCTCAGACACTTGTGTTCTGTATTTTGTCATGTCCTCTGGAAATATACTTTATTGTACACAACTTCAGATGAAAATCTATTCATTCTTAAAGAATTGTAGCTGACACGTGAGCTATGAAAATCGGGACTGGCGCTCAAAATCTTGCTTGTCTTGAAGCTTCAGATCTCTTCCTTTAGTCCACCAGAGGGAGTAAAGGCAGCTACACAGTAACTGGCAGCAACACCAAGCTGGGCGAATTGTAGTTACTACCCAAGAGGCAATGATACATATTTTATCAGTGACTGTGCAAGTACTTGTTCCCTTCCTCTTTGCCTTACCCCTGCGGCAGCAAAGTTTTTTAATCTGAAGTAATAAACATAATGAGCTTTTCACATGAGCAGGACAGCCTCAGTATTTAGCACTCTTACGTATTTAAAGATGGAATGGGAATTGCTAACGCATATATATTCAAACATTCCTGGAGTACCTGCACTTACAAAACTCTCTGGTAGTGATGGAAAGTAAGAGTACCTTTGTCACTGCTAGAATGGGATTTAGACTACAAAGTCATGACTGCATTTAAAGTTCATGTATTCTCTAAAAGTTCAGGTTTTACAACCTTGTTACCACACACTGACAAAATTCCTGCCTCTGTACCAAAACTGCACTGTGCCACAAAACGCTGAACACAGTGAACAACCTCAAAAAAGTGATTTCTCCATTCACGGTGTGACATATATCTGTGAATTAAAAGCTTCCAGCAATCACTGAACAAATATTCATGTGCAATAGCTGATGCTGCTTCAATATTGCTATGCAGAAAGATATTTTGGCAGAATACATCAAGGGAAGCTGATCAAGGCTTAGAAAATAGCTGGCTGGTGAAAAAAAAGATGGGAGATGAAAAAGAGATGAGAGATTTCAAAACACACAGACTATAACACTGAAATTGACAAACACTCTGAATTGGAAGAAATCAATTAGGACAAGAGATTAGCCAGTTCTGAAGAAAAGAGTCTCACAGATGACAAAGAGCACTTTGAATTTCTATGGTAAGGACTGAAAAGGCAATAGCAGTCAAAATATATACAAGTTTTGGAAAGGACAAGTGCTTGTCTTATGGGATAAACCGAACAGTAGTAAATGGTGGGTAGAAAAAAAATACTTCTAGAAAAGAGTATTTCAAATATGCATTGTCTTGGGTTGCTTGTGCTTGTTTTGGCTTTTGTTGTTTTAGCTTCCCTTGACATTTCCTTCCTTCAGTCAAAAATGAGTAATGGACTAGCATGTGCCATCCTCTTACAAATACGAATTTCAGTTTTAGCCACAAAATTAACTGAAGTTCAAAAGGCCAAAAAGTGTTCAGCTACCTGAAGACTTTATACCTATCAATAAAAGTGGACACGTCTCAATATTCGATACATTACTGACACACGCCTGCAGTCTACTGGTCAGTGAAGAAACTAACACTGAGCTCACGCTCTTGATGAACGCTGTTTTTATTCATTCCTTACATGCTCATGCTATCTCACTGCTGATGATTACTTCATGAGTCATGGCCTTCCTCAGGACTTGCTGCGTTTGCCAAATCAACAGATGTTAAACCCATTCACCAATATTCAGGCCATCCACAGCCATTGGGGAAAGTCTAGCCAGACTAACACAAGTAGTATTATTTAGGGCAGCTGTTTTCCATGAGGCACAGGTATTTAGAAATAGCTCATCATATGGTCCGAGGAGTAGAAGAGAGCTCCTTGTCTGCAGAGCTTTGTGGAGTAAAAAAGCAGCTTCAGTAGTTCCACCAATTTTGCTGCAGTCCTGGCCACTGCCAACACTGCAACTTTAGAGACTGCTGGCTCCTGCAACAGCAGCTTCCCAGGAGAGGCCTGTAAAAGCCAGGCAGGGAAACAACTGCCTCATGGAGCCAACATGGAGGAAGGCCAGAGACAAAAGCTCTAGTCTAGATAATGGGTATCAAAAGCAAGCAGAGAGGAAACAGGCCCCTTCCTCCTGTGGTGGCTACAGCTGTTTGCAAAAGGTGATCGAGAGTATTCTTGAGCACAGAGGAAGCAATTGGAGAGTCTGCTTAGCTGTGGTGGAACGGACTATGAATGAATAACTTACATTTAAATGTCTCTGCTTCCAGAACTTGGCAGCTGGCTTGATGTTCAAACTGATCATCTTCACAGAGGAAATCGTGGCAAAAAGAGCAGGCAAATATTCTGCCTCCTAAAAGATTTATCAAGGCAAAATAATCAGCAATGGGCACACGCATCAAGCTCTGCTCTGCAAACAAGTTAGGCTGTGGTTCTGACTGAAAACAAGTTCTCTCTTCTGTTACAAATGCTTTAACAAAAGTACTAAATCAGACACTGCCATCCATTACTATACTGAAAAATATCATGTATCCTACAATAGGAGACAGCATAAATACAGAGCAAGTATTACCTGTACTTTTCTTCATTTTAATTTGACTATGGCATTAAGTATTTTTTTTAAATCAGATCATTCTCTTTTATCCAGTTTCCTTCCCTCCTACCCCCTCACTTCTAATGCACACTTGGAATAAATCCTTCAATGTATTCTACAAATTGAGATGAGTATGGTTTTCTAAGCAACTGCGAATCCAAATACCTATACTAGCACAGAAGAACAGAGTGGATGGAAATGGCAGAAAATTGTGTGTTGACAATTTGATGCAATGCTTAATTATGTGAAGCACTCTGCTGATAGGAGAGTTAATACTTCAAATTACATAACCACCCCTGAATTGAATACCCTATGTTCTTGAGCACGTCATATACATTCCCCACTCATAAGGTCTGTTTTTAAAATGGGAAGAATGCTTTGCTTTGAAGAAACATACTGCAAGAACTAATCAGTGAAGATAAAAATGCTATGCTAAGAACATAGGTACAATAACTTCAGCAATGTGAGGAGAAAAGTACCATTTAGATTTTCTTAAGTGTGAGCAACCTACCATGGTCCCAGACACTTCTTTCACACTCAATACATTCTGCATCTGCAAGAGGGCAGGTACACGCGTGTGTGCTCAGACACTTCCTCCCATGACACACCCAAGCTTCACAGAAATCACAGATTGCACCCTGTAATTACAGGAAGATGTCACCTTGGGACTTCTGCAATACCTAGGGGGAGACTCTTATTCCATAACCCTAAATGTATCCAAGTACCCATTCTCTCAGTGGGTTCATTGAGTGGGACAGTATGAACCACATCTGTATTCCTACTGAGATGCTCCACAGTTCATCTTGTTTGTTTGATATTCACTTCTGCAGGGTGAAATATGATGTAAAATAACTTGGTTTTCTCCTTTTCTGTTTTTCACATTTCCCATCTTAACTCTTATGCATGAAAATTATGTCTTCCAGCTGAAACCTGAGATCCGTAAATGATAACAAAGTTCTGGCAAACATGCAATTTCAAAACATGTCCTGGAAAATGCCACTACATTCTTAGAGCTGAAATCACTTATTTGGATTTTAAACCATGCTATATTAGAACACAAGCTCTGCAGTGAGCAAGGATCTAATAACTCCCTAGAAATAAGCTGCTCTTTTAACTACAAGATCTACACATTGACTATCCCTCAACTGCTGCATTTTAGGAAGCCACCTCAGCCCTTATGTAAGGAACTACTATGTGCGTTACATGCACACAAAACTAAACCAGTGGTGAATCCAAATTAATTGTTGATGAAAATATTGCACCACTGAACACGAGTTGAGGTAATCCAGGCTGGAAAGACTGGCTGTGGTGCTGAGAATAGCCGACTGCAAACTGGAGGCAGAAACAGCACCAAGGTTTAGCACATACAGCATTTAACCAGACACTGTGACATGCCATAACTTGCTTTCCAGAATGCAGTAATAACTTGTCCTTCTAAGAAGAAAAATTCAAAGGCCAGAAGCTATCACTAAGAGCAAAAATGATTTTTTTTTTTTAATTAAAATTCCCTCCTAATGCCATAGAACAGATTTCTCTCTCTGATAAGCACAGTCTCTGCACAGGGCCGGCCACCAACACAGATTTGATAGCATCCAGGACATGTTGGGAGTTTGCAGTTGTACCTAAAAATGCAAGATTTGGGGTTTCAGTAGAAGGGAAAATCAGTTTCTGATGGTAAAATGATAAAAAAAAACTTGGCATGGTGCATGCTGTCATTCCATAATCTGGTTTATCTTTTTTTTTTTCCAGAAAGATTTGCATAGCATAACCTCATACAGCAAAAAAGGCTGTAATTCTGTATACATACCACCATTGCTAGTCCAGTACTGTACACACCAGCATGTTTTATAACACAGTCTGAAGACTTCATCATGCATTTGGTTTTTCCTGTTTAGAAAAGACAAGGAACCAGAAGAAAACTATATAAAAATTTAAAAATTAGAATGAATGTTCATACAAGAGCAGAACTTCAACCAAACACCTGTGCTTGATTTTAAATCTAGGCAAAAATAATGCAAACAAATGTCTGCAACCTTGCAATTCACCCTCACATCTGCCTTAGATCAAATTAATTATTGCCTGTTTTCAGCCAAAATCTCTTTCCTCAGTACTGAGGTAGTAAGGCAATGTGTTTTCTTGCTCTCTGTTTTGAGTCATTGGCAAGAATTTCAAATGTCAAAACATTTGAAATGCTGTCAAAACAAAGAACAAAATTAAGGTGAAAGCCAAGCAATGATATCTTTAAAAGTTGCATTTGAAGCTGCTCGTTCTGCCTCACCATAAAAAGCAGTATGTCCTCTGTGCAAGGTTGAGGCCCTCTAAAAAAAAAACATATGCACATGATGATTTAATTTCTTACATGTACTTGGATACTTAGGGTTTTGGTAGTGGTGGATGGGTTTGGTTGTTTTCTCTTTTAAAACCGTATTAGCAATTAAGTCCTAGACAAAATAACTCCTCTTAAATGCAGGTATCAGTGGGAGAAAAGGTCCCAGTCTTCATTTAAGTCATTCTGGCACAAGCAAGCAGTTACAGTGACAACTTTCCCCTACTCCTTGCCTCTGACATAAATAGCTGTGCCAAAAAGATACACACCCTGTATGCACTTATGCAAGCAGAAATATCTTGTAGTTAGCCCAGACTACTGCAGTGGAGTTTTATCACAAATTTAAGCTGCTCAGCCACAGATCCCTTTGGTGTCTCTGCTGTTGCCTGCTCAGAGAAACCACCAAAGGGGTGCTCCCTGCAACCCCACTGCGGAGCTGACAAAGCCAAACTGTACTCTGAAAACATCATTAAATTCCAGTCTGCGGCATCTGCAGAGCTTTGTATTAAATCACACCTAAGATACCAAATGGCACTTGGAGGGTGAGGAAGAACCAGTGGTGGGCTGAGCTGGGCAACTGGAGGTGGCACGGGTATGACTGGTCTGGAGCACTGCAGTACAGCTCCCCTGCTCCCATCCCTCAGAGATTTCTCTAAGAAAATTTCTTAGAGAACTGGTTTATAGGAGCTGTCTCCAACACTTGATTAAGCACCAAACAGCTCTAATAATGGTCTTTGTTTTGGAAAACCCTGGGACTTAATAGAATTTTGTGGTTGTTATTAAGGATGCTTTTCCTCCAGAAACAGTGCAGATTAAGATAAATTCAACAGACAGGAGTCAACTTCAGATGTATAATATACTGCAAGATAGACAGCATCTTTTTACTACTTCACTGCATGATGACAGAAGGAAGACTTATGAATGATAACACGCTGCCATTGCACACTAACAGCTTGGCTTCCAGAAATGCTCAGAAACTGCAGGTCCCAACAAAGGCACTGGAAGCTGCATATGTCAGCAGCACTGACAGTCAAACTACAAAACAGCCAAATTGCTTAATGACAAATTGGAAATCTGCAACGATGTGTTGAAATGGTATAACAGCAAAATTCACCTCAAAGTATGAAATGATTATCAACATCCCGTGCAAGCAAGCAGCTGTTTAAAAAAACGGAAGGGTATTTTATCCTGATTTGGAGCAGAGTTCTATCATTAGAAGTCCTTCTCTTCTGATTTCAAAGCATCAGCCCTCTAGCTCATAAATAACACGAGCAGGATGTTCCAATCCTAAAAGGCAGCAAGACAAATTCTTCCAAAGATCAAATACTGCAGACTTGCACACCTCTTGGGGCCAGAGAGGCATACACATTAGCACATGAGATCAAGCAAGATCTCTTCTCAAGGAGGAGATCCACAGCAGATTTAAAAGAACCTGCTCCACAAATCACCAAGGTACTTTAAGACAAAGGTACTCTAAGTGCAGAGAGTTTAACACCACAAATGGGACTGAGGATAGCATGTTTTCCTTCATTACTTCTACTTACCACATTGTGCACAAATGGGTAGTTTTTGGACTGAGTTGCAGAAGTAGCAAAAAGCTCTATTCTTCTGTCGTCTAGGCATACAGAGGGCGAAAACAAAAAGCAATGTAAGCAAGCATTAGAAAGACATGTAAAATATTTGAAACCAGCTAATATTCAACAGCTGGGTTTAGAAAGGGAAAAATACTTACCTTTGGCACTTATCACATTCCTAAAGAAAAGAAATAACACTGGTAAGTATTTTTATTCTACATAAAATAAAACTTAGATTCAGAGACCTCATAAGGACTCTGAATTACAGCTCTGATTAGGAGCCAAACTTTTTATTCAAATATTATACCTCTGATGCAAATGGAACCTTAATTATGAAGGATGGATGGTTGGAAGAATGACATTCTAGTGGCATTAAATACAATTAATATTTTATCACTGGGTTCACATAATTTAAAATTAAGCATTGTAATATAAAATATGTTTGGTTATTTTACCATTGAAGCATTACAAGGATGTTTGGCTAAATTTATGTTGGCTCTTGAAGCCCTTATCTGCTTTTCACGTTCACGGCGGTTCTCAGCTTTCTTACGAGCACCAGTCTTCTTTTTAGGCATTTTTCACGACCTGTGGGAGGAAAAAAATAGGTTTGTAATGAATGCACACAAAACTATGTATGGAACTACATGAATACACAAGACAAATCCAGCACTAGAACTGGATCTTGGAGTTCCCATGTTAACTGTGCTTCATCCCCATTTCCTTTTCTAAAGGTTTCTTTCAAATGTAGAATAAGGGGCCAGTCCCTTAGGAAGAGTCATGTGATGAACCATGAGGAATCTCGTGATCTAGAAAAGACTCTGCTGTCTTAAAAATTTGCGCTTAACTATCTTTGAAGTGTTTTACCTTTAAAAAAAACAAACCCTAACTGCTGTGTTTTGTTTGTGATGGGCCTCTGGTTTTGGTTTGCCTGGTCTATTTGTTAAGGACAATATTAATTTCATTTCCTCGTTCACTTCTCTCTCTTCTGGTGCTCACTAACTACTTCAACCAGTTGAAAAGGATTCTTCAGGTGAGTGAATGGTGGTGTACTGCAAAAATGCAAATTTCACACTTCATGAAGGCTTAGAAAACAAAATGTCATTACATGGATTTAAGAGTTATGGCAAGGAGATGTCTGCACTGCTTATTTATCATTCTTGCACATTAGCAATAATGGAGATGAGTGTGCATTGATGTATTGCTTTGAAGGCACCACTGTTTCCCAAGAAGGGTTTATGCTAATTTAAATCCATCTAGTTCAGTGCATCCATCCATCTAGTTTTAACATCTTAGGAGGTAACCAGTGCAATACAGTGGTGAGACCATCAGAAAATCAATCAGATCACTGCTCTGCTGTCATCTCCATAATGAACTGTGCAGTACTCACATATGCTTAGTTTACTCTGTGCTTATAATAAATTAGGCAAGTGTTACACTGACTTCATGAAATAGCCAACTGGGAGATTAAAGGTGTTGTCTGATGTTAAAGAGTTTCTCTTGTCAACACAGGCACCCAAGATAGACACCCTCCCTTATGCTCCATCTTTATTATCCCCTTATTTCTGCTGATGTAACTGTTGGTGTTACATTCTAAACCATATACAGGTTAAAAACAAAATCAAAAAACCCAGAACACATGAGACAGCTCTGACCAGAGCAAGGTTCTGCTGATTCCAGTAGGGCAACGGGCGGCTACTGGGGCCACTGGGCTGAGGAAATGGGAGGTACTTGCTCTCCCCAGCCTCATCCCTAACTCCAAGCAGCCATGTAGACATACCTGCTGAGAGCTGTAAAGAGAATTGCGGCATCAACAGGCAGTGAACTGTAGTAGCAGTTTAAATTTGGAAGAAAAATTAGTATCTTTGTTCAAAAGGTCTTACAAAATAAACCAAACAATCCTAACTTTTCCACATAAAGAAATATATTGTCCTGGCCAAATACTAAAATTTGGTTTTGATAGAACACATAAATCAGTTTTCTCACCCTGTAGCATTTTGCACCGCGTTTATATTGTATTAGTGTCATATTTTGTAGTCAGAATTGTATTGCTGAGATGCCTGCTGGCAACTGTCATTATTCTAGAGTGTGACATTTCTGATGCTGGGCGTCCAATATGAGGTTGCACACTAATTTTCAAACTGCTTGAATGCCAAGTTAACAACAGAATCTAATGGTTAGTATTTATACCTTGACTTCTTCCCATTACCTCATAATCGAAAACAACAAAATGACAAACTGTTTCCATGAAAAACACCATCTTCATGACTACTGAGGACACAGGTTATGAGAAATCTTTAAGATGGTAATTTTTAGAAAGTTTGCACTAAGCTAAATAATAAAACTGCAAAGTTCAATCCTTTCAACAAGGCTATCAAATCAATCCAGGGTTTTGAACACCAGCCAATAAACTATCCTACAGATCAATATTCTATCACTCTTTCCCTCTGAGCTTCCATTTAAGATGTTTCTGGTCTTTTCCCCGAGTTCTAAGTTTTTAGGAAATTTACCATCTTTTAATTTTCTGACAAGAACTTACTAGTGTTATGATGGCAGAAATTATGACAGCAAAAACTTGTTTACCTGCAAATTCCTCTCAAATCAGAGTATCACTCCTGTAAAAGCACTGATCAGTATTTAAACTGCCTATGCAGTATATTCTGCTTCCTCTTTTTGGCAACACTTTTGTCATCTGAGGCACAAGGATGACTTAAAAATGCATTTAGGCACCACAACACATTACCAAATGCTCAGACAGGAAAGACTCAGTGGAATCAGTCTGTGGTCCAGCTTCCCCTGCAGGGTGCACGGGCCAGAAAACTGCCTCTCAGGAGGACGAAAAACAAGTTATCAAGAAAATGCTTACAGTGAGCTACTGAAGACCTACCTGCCAGAAAGATTTTGCTTAAACAGTTATTTCTGGTGAAGGCAGAGACTCACAGCCATGCTTGCACCCTTCTTTTCAACCTAAGATGTTGTTATGAAAGAGATTGCCCAGGACACAGCAGGTCCAAGCCCCAGAAGGTATGACCCTGCTGCCCTACACAGTGTGCAAGCTCCTAAACTGGGAACACATCTGCACAAGGTGGTTTTCTCCATTTTAAGTTTCCTGCTCGAGGGCAAACGTTTCAGTGACTGGGTCAGAGCAGCAGCAGGAACAAGTGTGACTCCCCAGCTTAATGGCTGACGGTGTGACACAGAAAGCACAGGTATCAGGAGGCTGTGTATAATGTGATCAGTAGTTGAAAGGGAAAGCCCTAAAATGTGTGTTGGGAGGACTGGGATCTCTGCACTGTGTGTTTCATTCTGTAAAAGTTTTGTTTGCTGTTTCTCATGGGCTCTATTATTTGGCAAGGGAAATACAGACAAAGACAGCAGAGTTCCACCACAGCTCCAAAGACTGCCCATGTATTTTAACTGATGGTTGTGCTATGTCAAATACATAAACAACGCCTAGCATCTAAATTCTGTACAGGTTGTACCATGTGTATGCCATTTTTCTCCCCACCTGAAGACTTGTCCTTGACAAAGTCTCAAAGACACACACCCAAGTTTGCAGCAGACAGGAAAGCAGATTGCACCAGCTGCTTTCTAGATCTCTGTGCTGAGCATGACATTCCCTTGCGTCATATTATCTTATGTGATATGCTAACCACCCTGCTGTCACAAATATAATGAACAGCTGTAACAAGCTATTCATCTGGGGATGTGGAGGAGCTGTCAGTTTCTCTTGTCATGCAACTCAAGTACGAACACCCGAAGACACTTTCTTATTTCAAGATTTCTTGTACTTGACCATCAAACAGCTTCTACCCTATGCATATACATCAAAAGAAGAATCAGGGTGAATTTGCTGGGTCACGCCTGATCCCGTTCAGAATTCAGTAAGATCTGTTCTAACGCTTTATACAAGCTTACAACGTTGAAGAAAAAGAAATCCTGCATTAGCACTATTCTGTATTTATGTCACTCCAGTCCATGATTCCTTCTATTAATGAGCTCATGTCCAAGGCACAGGGACTTCAATGCCTTACTCGTATGTTAATAACGCAGGGGCGAACCGCGCCTGCAGCCGCAGTGCCCGGCGGCTGCTGCCTGGTGGGTCCGAGGTGCACCGTGTTCCCCGGGGCGATCTCTGATCAACTCGATTCCCCCTCTGGAAACCCACTGGCAACAGCTGCCCAGTGTGAGTGAGGCCTACGCGCTCTCACCGCCCGATTTAAGGCTGTTCCGTGAAACGCCAACAGCAGACGAGCTTTTCGGAAAGCACACGCTGTCAGCTTGCGGCATTTCACCTCGGCTTTAGTCTTTTACCTACGCCCCCAAACCGTGCCGCCAACACGTTTCCAACCTGCCCCGCCGCGCTCCATGTTTCCCGGCACTGATCTCTGGGGAAGCCAGACACGGCCCCGCTTGCTCAGGCAGGGAGGCCGCGGCGGGCCGAGGCCGCCAGCCCGCTCTCCCGCTCGCTCCGCGCCCCTCCGACCCACCGTCCCACGGGCGCCGCCGCCCTCCGCGCCCACCTGGCTGCAGCGGCTGTGCGGAAGCCGGAAGCGGCTCAGTGCGCTGCGGTGCACTGCCCGCCCGGCCCGGCCCGGCCCGGCGCGGCGACGCGGGAAGGTTCCGAGGGACGCCGCTGGGTTCGGGTCTCTCCCGCTCTCGCCTCACGGTGTGAGGCGCCGCACGCCCTGCCGGCAGCCGGGGTGAGGGTAGAAGGGCACACCGAGACCTAAGGGGATCTGGGGAGAGCCAGAAGGAGTTGAGGCTGTGTCTGAGGGGGGTTAGGGAGAGAAAGAAGTGGTAAAATAGCAAGTCTGCGCTTTCTCCTCACAGAACGGCAGTGTCCGCGGGCTGGGCATCGAACGGTTGGGAACCAAGGGCACGATTTTCATGCTGCAGGCAGAGGCGTTAGCAGAGTTTTGGAAGGAGACATCATAAAAAGTAGTAAATATATAGATACCAAAGCCAGCAGTCTAAGCAGGAGTAGTTAGCACCCGCATCTTTGTGTACTGCTGAACATTTGGTGCACTTGAATCTTCCTGGATTAAAAACAAAGCCCGTAGAGTTATTTCCACATGCATGTCTGTGACCTGAAGAGGAAAAACCAAAACCAAACCAAACAACAATAAAAAACCCTACCTTTTTTAGTGTTATTCTGGGGCTCCTAACCAGCATGATCTTTCTCTTCTCGTGGTTTTACTGTGGTTGGGAAATGATATAGAAAGTTCTTATAAGCTGTTTGCATGGATTGTTCTGCTGGTTGTTCCATCCTCAAATCTGGTTTGCTTTCATGGTGATCACCCCTCAACTTCTACTTGACAGAGGCCAAATTAGGGCATAGTAATTGCAACAGTTAGTTGTGATTGTAATTGATTAGGGTTGGCACCTGGAAAGTTATCTATGAACTCTTTTGTCAGTGGCTTCAAAATGAGGTATTTTTTAATCTTAATGGTAAGAATACAGTGTAGCTTGAAAAGGGAAATAATACCTGTACCATAAAAAAGCCCTTCCAATCAGCTCTGTCTCGCCTGAGGTTATGCAAGTCCTGCGTTGTCAGAGGCTTGCCTTTCCGGAAAGTTCAACCTGTTTCTCAGCAGTTTCTGCTCATTTCCCAGCTCAGCCACCTAGAGGTCTGTAACCTGGTGATGCTTCCTTATGTTCTGCAAGAGCTGGAGCTCTGGAACTCCGTTTGGTTGGCACTATTCACAGGTACTACACGGGGTGTGAAAGGGTGTGAAGTATGCGGTGAAGGCAGCTGTATGTTCTTGCTGCGTTGTTATGTGAGATGAACGCTTGCTTCCTGCCTTATAAGTGGCATACCACACAAGTGAAAATGTAAGGATGTCTTTGTTTCATTTTAATACCAAAAATTCTTCCTACAGGTGTATTTATTATGTATATTGCCTAGAAAACCCTTTTGAAAATCATTAAATGATGTAGCGTATAGGTATTTCGTGAAGATCAGTGCAAGGATCACAGAGCAGTTACATTCCGGTGTATTTCATAGTCTTTTGCCTAGGAAGCATTTGATACATGTTTCACATAAATAACTCCTAGGGTACTGTTTTATTTCTTGTGAGCTTTGATCATCCCTTCATTCAGGTGGGGTGGTTGCATTGCTTCACATTGTACTTGGTCATGAACTTCTTACTGGAAGTTGGCTGCTAGTCATGAAATGTGATTTTGGCTTCCATTGCTTTTTCCAGGAAGGCTCTTTTAACTTTTGTGAGGCCAGGGTTGCATCTCCCACAACAAATTGATTGCTTGTTATGCTTTTCCTTGCAGATGTAAGCTTCACACCAGGTTAGTGGAACACACAGAAAGCAGCATTATTGTTTAAGACAAAAATTCATGATGATCACCTAATTGGACATTTCTTCTTTGTAAGAAAGTGTGTGAAGTCATTTTCAACTCTCGTCAGTAGCCATGGCTATGTGCTACTTAACTAACAACCTAAGTAGAAAATAAGGTCTTTTGGGAGACCTTAGAGCTTTTTTGTGTCATTTTGACTTTTCCAAATGAATGCCATTAATCATCACTATTCTTTTATTTTGATTGTGACCATTGTGGTCTCCTTTAGGCAGCCACGAATGCAAGAACACAATGAAAATAAATGATATAGCATTGGAAGAAAATACAGACAGAAAAGGAGATAGGTAGACACTAGCATTTTCATCTTGGTCTCACTTAAATGACTTTTTAAGCGGGTGTTTTATTTTATCTTCTGAAACTGTATCTGCCTCGATTATGTTCCGCAAACCACCCTCTAGGTGGCAGAGGTTAGTCACTTCACTCATAAATAGCAAAGTGCCTTATTTTCAGAGTTGGTAAAGTGGTCTAGGGCTGTAACACAAGTGAATAAAGAAAAAATTAGATGAGAATGACCAATTTAGAGCTTAAAAAATTTCCATTAGCAATTCTGGACTAGTCTCCAGGGAGCTGTTGCAGACTATTGTTGTTTCGAAGGCGCATGCAGAAATTAGCAAGAGTCACCCTCATTTTTAGAGGTGTTTCAGTGTAGGAGAAGCCAGGGGAGGACAGTGTGTGTGTTTCTGAACTATAATCGTTTCATATTACCTTACAGAGAATCAGAACTGTCATGTTTTTGCTTAACAGCCACTGTCTAGCTGAGAAGACAGGACAGGACTCTGTGAGGGCCTCCCTATGTTGCCTAACAAAGGTATTTGTCTAGTCAAGGGCTTGCATGACAGCACAAATAAGGGTGACTGTCTTAACCCTAATCTATGCCACCAGCAGAGTAAAATCTGTATACTAGAGAGAACTGGCAGTGAAAGTCACTCTTTTAAATGAAATAATGCAATGGCAGCAAAGTTGTCTTGGTATTCACACATTAAAGGCATACTCTGCAGCATTCCTGTCTCTACTCTGCTACACCACCATGCATCTCATAGTTAGTTTCAACTATGCAAAGGGCTACAGGATGCTAATAAATCAGAAACCCTCCAAAATTCATTGCTATCCAGGGTGCAGAACAATGACATTTTGGGCAGTCTCTACCTCACTCCCTTTTTAATTCACAAAAGAGGAAGGCAGACCAGTAGCACTGTGGATTGCATACTGATGGCTGGTCAGATACAGATTTGTAAGGCAGTAAATTCGTAAACATTTTAAACAGGAATAATTCAGGGAAAAGAAGTGCTGGGAACAGTTGTCTGAGGGAAGGTGGGGGTTGTTTTATTCCAGTGACAAAGCTGACAAGTACCATTGCAGTGCAGTGTACCAGCTTGTGTGGACACTAACCATCTTCAGAACTGACTGCTCACTCCTTCATCTGCTCATCTCATAGAAATTCTTCCCTTCCAGTGAGGGCATGTTTCAGTGATGGACACTTATTTATTCCTTGAGCTAATCAAGTAATAACAAAGGATTCATGCCATCTTGCTTCCATTATTGAAAAGTATTGAGATCAGAAAGGAAAATCAGGAAATTGTGTGCACAGCCTCTATCAGAATGACAATATTCTGGGAGAGATATGACCTTCATGTGCAGTGATGCTAGACTGTGCTGGAGGACAGTGAAACATTTTTATTGTATATATCACAGCCTTTTGCTCAGTCTCTTTAAAGATACAAGAAAGTGTGTTAACTATCAACTTGAAATAAATACTGACCTGACTTCTTGTAATTTATTTTTAATTTAATACACTGCAATTTCTTTTTCTCTAAATAATATGCTTGTTGTGATCTAATTAAGTCCCTACCTATCACTATAATTATCTTCATTATTGCAGTGTCTCCTCACAGCACTCAATATGTTTGCCTCCCTGGGGGTTGCATTGTAAAATGGGTGCAGCATATACCTTTCTAACTGACCTTTGAAACAGCATACATCAAATTTAATTTGTTTTTAAATCCTGGCCTTGCAGCAACTGACCTTAAAAGTCATGTCAATATTTGTTTGATGTAAGATAATTTTGTCTGTAGACATTTATCCTTGCTGATTTAACTGCATAAAGAAAAGGGAAATAAAGAAAAGAACTTGAGGCAAAAATCTTTACCGATGTCCACTGAATTGGCATGTTCAAATATAGTATTTTAAAATAGGCCTCTTGAATTAGGTGTTGGAAAGATTCGTGTGTGTGTTTTCCTCATGCTATTATAACTGATGCTTACAATCAATGATCTTAGCCCTGGGAAATTATTCCCCAAGAAATTTCTAAATTGTTATTTTGTCTGGTCAATGTTTGTGAATGTATCAAAAGGGAAAACAAAAAAAGAAAGATATAAAAGTAAAAGAAAGAATTTGCTGTTAAGTAATTAGAGTCCTGATTCAGGAGCCCACTCAATTGGCAACTTCTTTATTAAAATCTATTATTCTTTCCTGTGATATTCAACAAAGAACTGAACAGCATTTTAGCATGGTAGTTTGGTGGGGCTTTTTTTGTTTTGGTTTTATTTTAAGATGGAAGACATGCAGTAAAGCTAATGCTGGAATTTCTGTAATGCATTTAACATTGTATCATACATTAATTGTCATACATTAAGATTGCTGAGGTGAGGGAGTAGTGCAAGACTAATCAGATACTCATTTTCTAACAAAAGGGGAAAGCAATGTTTGTGATGGAAAAAGTACTTGCTGGCTGGTAGCAAGTTATTAGTATTGTTTTTCCATCATGAGATTGTAGTGTCGTAAATTATCTTGTTTCTCTTCCCTCTGATCCCACAAAAAGGCTGGCACATGGTGATAAATTTGCTGTGTATGTGACCCTGGGAGGCTTTGTGTGTGAAGAAAAGGAGGGAGACACCTGGTAGAAACAGAGGTACCTGTGGGACAGAAAAAGTTAAAAAAAATACCAAATCAAGGTCAGACAGCGAACGACTGATGACAAGAATTTCTCTCGCAGTGCTGGAGGCTTGTCAGGTCGAAGTGACAGAGGAGAATGACAAATGTGAATGCTTTAATTGGTCACAGGATATGAGATTAATTCATCTAACTTCAAATGTGTAATGATGAGCTCGCTGGGTTTGGGCTTGTCCGACCTCTCCTAACTCACAGAGAGAGATGGGCACTTGCAAGAGCTCAACCATGTCTCTCAGGACAGGATGTTCACTTTCAGACAGCTAAAGCTAGGTGCCATGAAATCTGCCCAAGGTGCCTACCAGCTGTCCCTGCCAAAAAAAGTATGGCTCTAGGGTATATTGGCAATGATGTTTCCAACAGGGCTAGGGAAGAGATGAGGGTATCAAAAAGGTCTCAGAAGTCATTATCCAGAACACTTGGTACAGTTACCCGAGTTCAACTGTGATCTAAAATGGGGGGCAGCACAGCTGCATCCATACAAACATGAGTTCAGAGATGTCTTACACTGAAGGATACTAAAGCATAGAGGAAGAAGAAAGAGGGGCTGAAGTTCCTGCAGATTTTCTGCAAATCTCCCTGTATGCATGGGCCACTTAAAACCCTTTCACTCTTTTTCAAGGTAAAGAATTCATACTTCTGGGGGAAGGAAATTTTGCCAAGGTGATCAGACCATCACATAGGAGGAGGCTAAAAAGATGTGTTGTATCTAACAAAATGAAAGATCAAGATGGTGTGTGGAGGCATTCCTTTGCTGTGCCAAGTAAGAGGGATGAGCAAAAGCCTGCTCTGACACAAGAGCAAATGGGTATGAAACTTTATAGCCTGGGGCTATGTGGTTCAAGAGAGAGAATGACAATGGGAGAGTGTCAGGGTTCAGGGGGTGCAGTTGCATCATGTATGAAGAGAGCTGAGATTGTTTAATATGGGGAAGAGAAGACTGAAAAGACCTACTTATTGCTTTCAGGGACCTAGAGGGAATTTATAGAAAAGACAGAGCCAGACTCTTCTCAAGGTTACACAGTGAAAGCATGAGAGGCAACAGTCACAAGCTGCAGCAAGAGGAATTATGACTGGTATAAGGAAGAAGGTTGTTCAAAGTGAGCGTGGTTGAGCAATGGAAAAGCTGTTCTGGGCCTCATGCATTGATGACAAGAAACTCTCTTGTAATTTAGAATGGATGTAATTATTAAAATAACACAATGAATTAGATTGGAAGGGACCTGTGGAGGTTACCTAGCCAAGTCTCCCGCTGAAAATTTCCACATCAAGTAGGACTTTCGAGGGTCTTGTCTAGCTGAATGTTGCCAAGGATGGAGATTGCACAACTGCTCTGGGCAGCTTTTTACCAGGCTTAACAATCTCCCTGCAAAGATCCTGAATAGGAGTATCCTGTTGACTTCAAAGGCAGTTGGATGGTGGCCTAGCTGAGGCAGACTATTTGTTTGCCATCTTTTTCTGAAGTAACTATACTAACAAATTCAGCATTTCAGCTGTTTCATGTTTTTCCTCAGTTACCAAGCTGTGTGACGTGTTCGCCTCTTGTGTCACTTCTTATCTAGACAGCAATTTTTCTTCTTTAATTATGCCTTTTCCTTGTTCAGTAGAATGTGGTTGTAGAAATCTTATGCAAATATGAACTGAATGGTTTTCCTGTCTAATTATAGCTCCATTTAGATGAGACTAATATCAGTGGTACTGAGCACTGGCTGAATTAAATACTGAATTTATTCATCTAATGAAAGCTGAAGGACAGATTGTTTGCTTTACAGCATACAACATGGGTGGTTTAGCTGTCAGTTTAGAGGACAGAAAGAGAATTTTTGCATCAACAGTTCACTTCCCTGATACTGCAGAGAGCTCTCTCTTATCTCTTTCACAAACTTAACAAACTTCCATCTCACTTGCTCTCATTGTGTTTTTGAAAAGCATTGTGGATAAAGAACAGAATTAAACCTAGTGTTTATAACAGCATCGTGCAGCCATTCATCACGTACTGAACTTCATATTGTAAATGATATAATACCTGTAATATAAATAAGATGTTTGAATGCCAGTAATTGAGTGTGAAATCATATGCTTATGGCAGTGTGAGTAGCAAGACTTGGAACCATTTCTAGGCATGGACATCAGTTCTCAACATTCTGATTGATTTAGAAAACCCATTTGGTTATGTTCCACTGCTGTCGTTATTCTAGCAATAGTTTCTATTCATTCGCATTTGTTTTGTTTGTTAGATTTCATTTGTAGTACAAAATTGTAATAACAGTTCTATGGCTTCTTAAGTACTAGTATGCTTAGAGTTACTGAAGTGTCACTATAAATAGTCATGTGCTTGGAGTGTACACCAAAGTCTGTATTTATACATATTGTGGAATAATGAAAGTGCAGTCCTACTCTGAGCTACAGCTTATCAACAAATGATGTATTTTGAGATACATTTTCATTTCTTAATAAGTGTTCCAAGTGTGGTGGTGGTAAAAAGCAGAGCAAAAGCCTTTTTTCATAAGGAGGAATTGAAGAGTTTATTTAAATTACTTTATTGTATTTATGTATGATTTAAAACAGTGGTGGAAAACTGCAACACTGGTGTACCTAAAGTAAAACTCCTAAAGAAAAACAAGAAAATATCAAGCTGTTTCTGAAAGCAGCACCCTGGACTGGCATCTGGTTTCTTTGCTAATTTTTACTGGGTTATAGTTCTTTTGACAAGAGGGAGTTCTCAAACTCATTGTAGATAGATGTGCAGTCTGCACATTGAGTGCATGTCTGATGCGTCATTGGAAGTATCATCAAAGTGTTTGAGTTGTTTGGTTCCTGCTGCTGTCATGTCACTGGACAGTCTGATGCCAGCTGCAGCAAGGATGTGGCTAGGTATTTTATGAGAACTTAAATATTTGTCTACAAGGAATAAGGCCTTGAGGCTCTGAACTTGCTGTTTTCATGATGATGAGTGAAGTTAGATAGCAATAAATTTTGGACACTGACAGGTTCTCATGATCTGACCCACTCTGAGCTTGAAGACCTTCCAGGCATCAGACAAAAACTACTTGTGTAAGAGATTTGGGCTGGAGGATGGATGGCGTGCCCTTGGCAACCAGTATGTTTCCAGAGCATTTCCATTTGTATCATTACCCAGCTAAAGTAAAATGTTACTTGCATTTTTGGGTTGGTTTTTTTTCAGGTGGCTGCATGGTAGAGTTTATTTGCATAGTGGTACTTTTGTCACTGCTCAGTTTATTTTAAATCTGATTTGTTTCAGAGCGCTCAGGCCTTTTAAATTACCACACTTTTTCCCAATGTAAAATCCAGCTAAAACAGCCTAGAATGAATTGGAGCACTGGCCTAGAAAGGAAAGGCTTCACAGCCCATTACCAATCCCCTGAGCCATCTCATCCGCTCGACTGTCATGTGATGTTTGCTTAATGTAAAATTTCCATATAAACCAAAACAAAGTAAAACCCAAGAAGCAGAACAGCAGCTCTTTGGCATGATGATATTAAAATGTGAAGGTAGTGAAAATAAGATTTCCTTTTATAAGTGCATTAGCGACCTTAGGGGAACCCTCAGTGGGGGAAATGCCACAGTGGTGAGAAAAGGCTCAACTCAGAGGAGGAGGTGGAGGAACGCGTTTGGCAGTGTGGGCTGGAATCACTGGGGAGTTTTGTTTTCAGCTTCAAGGGAGAGGAGGCCCTCGTGGGAGCCTGTGAAATTGCTAAAATAAGTGCTCTGGGCCAGTCTGTCACTGTGCATGTTACCAAGTATGTCTGGGCGGGAGTGTGTCATTGTGTGAGTCACTGAGGATTTCTATGCATGAGTGACTGTTTCTCTGCTTGAATATGAATAAATAACAACCAGAATCTCCAGTCATTCTAAAAAGGTTTAATCAAGGCTATCAAATAACTGGTTTGTCAAAGAACATCGCTCGCTGAACATATTCAGGAGGTTTCAGGGACTAAAGTAAATCCAGCCTCCCAGCTTTTTCTCTCAGGTCATTTAAAGTTCCCAGGAAGATCAGATAAAGACACCTTAATTAAGATACTTAAAAATGTAAAACCAAAATGGGATCACTTGCATGAAAGGTGGGAGTGATGTGTTCAGAATCCTGCGCACATACCCCTGTGGTGGGACGCTCACAAGCTCAAGTGTTTTCATGGTCACTGGTGGATCTATCCAGCTTTGCACGGTATTGGGTACTGACTGTAACATTCATCTTTTGGGGGATTGGGATTGGAGGTACTTGGCAATGAGGAGAGAATGTGTAAAATGTACATTGCCATGTGTGCTGGGCTGCATCCAAAGGAACGTGGCCAGCAGGTCGAAGGAGGTGATTCTTCTCCTCTACTGTGCTCTTGCGAGATCGCATCTGGAGTGCTACATCTAGTTCTGGGGCCCCCAAGAAGGACTTGGACCTGCTTGAGTGAGTCCAGAGGAGGCCACAGAGATGAATAGCTCCTATGGATACAGGATGATGGAGTTGGGTTTGTTCAGCCTGGTGAACAGAAGGCTTAGAGGAAACCTCTTAAGTAGTCTTCCAGTACCTAAAGGGGCTGATGGAAATCTGGAGAGGGACTTTTTACAAGGGCGTGTAGGGACAGGACAAGGTGAAATGGCTTTAAACTGAAAGAGGAGAGATTTAGGGTAGATATTAGGAAGAAGTTCTTCACTATGAGAGTGATGAAGCACTGGAGCAGTGCCCAGAGGAGCTGTGGCTGCCCCATCCCTGACAGTGTTCAAGGCCAGGTTGGACAGGGCTTGAAGCAATCTGGTTTAGGGGAAGGTGTCCCTGCCCATGGCAGATGGGTTGAAGCTGGATGAGCTTTAAGGTCCCTTCCAACCCAAACCATTACATGATTCTATGATTCCATGAAAACGTGAGTGACAGCCTTCAAATACTTGCTGAAGGTTCTGGGAGAGAATTTCAGAGCTCCCTCACTGAGCACGTGTTAACATTACACTTTACCTAGTTGCGTTTTCACAGAGGTCTGATGAGTCTGGCACTTTCAGCGAGATGTTCGCCCAGCCTGCCCTTGTGTCCCACTGTCCCCGCTGTCATCCTGCCCTTCTGTCACCGCTTCCCCCACTTGCAGGTCTGTCATTTCATCTGAATCTCTCAGATGCCATCACTCCCACCTCCAAATGGTGTGTCACAAATGAAGTTAAATGAGGTGAGTAAGCTGTTCTGGAGATGAATATAAAGGCATTCCAGGAATTAACACAAACAGTGGAGACACCTGAAGGATAACCACAGAGGTGAAGCTGGGAAGAAATGAATGGCTAAAAAGTTTATACAGTGGTCTTTGAACACAGGTTATCATGGTATCAGCAGAGCCAGCTGAGTCCTGTGGCAGAGTGAGAGCCAGAGCAGGCCTGAGCTGCAGCCTGTCCCCCAGCGGGACGTGCTGGGTCTCGTCTGTCTCTGCCCTTTCCCACGGGGACCTTTCATAATGGGAAGCTCTGAAATCACCCTCTGCTCCCAGGGGAACCAGGTATTTTGTGGTATGTTTGCAGCAGGCTGAGCTCAGAGCAAATGGACCTCTGCTAGGAACTTACTAGAGCTTTTCTTAAAGGCTATTTTTTTTCACCACAAGCATCGCAAAGTAGATGAGTGAATCTGAGTTTGTCCCTGAGAAGGCAAGATGCAGGTTTTGAAGCAGTACTCATTACAGAATGGTGTCATTTTTTTCATTTCATAATTGGGTAGGCACAAGTGTAAGGAGTCTGAGTATCAGTGCCATGCATCTCTTAAAGAGCACTGGGAGGGTGTCCTGAAAGAAAGCTAAAGAAATGACACATTCTTTCCTCTCAGGAACCAGAACTCGTGTTATATCAGACTTCCTTAGATTCAACTTCAACAGTTGCTCTTCAGCCTGGCGCTGATCTCATCCAAATATTTGGGTAGCTGCCAGGTAGCATTGTTTGCATCTGAGGTGAAGCTGATGTAAAGTTTGGACTGATTTTCTTATTGCTGATGCCTTATCTGAACTATAGAGCAATGTACGCTAGAGGCTTAGAGAACTCTGTGTGACACAGCCCATCTAAGAGCAAAGCTGGAACTAACGTGCTAAAATAAAAGCAGTTATTAAAAGCTAGTTAAAATACTACCTGTGGAGAGTTTGCTGCTCTATCTCTGTTGTGCAGCTACATCTGTTGTGGAGCAGTTGCAGCTAATAAATAGATGGCAGGAATACTACAGACATCCTTGGAAAAGGACACAGAGATAAATGCAGATAAATATGGAATATAATTATCTGGCTTGGAAATGGGTTGCCACATGGTTTTTCTTGCCTTTCATTTGGGGAATTTTACAGAAACAGACTTTTCACTATCATCCTGTGATAGAGTATGGCACCTCCCATAGCCTGATACACGTTAGCAGTCCTCAAAGGTTTATGTCGATTACTGACTGAAAAATAACATCCTTGCTGCCTCCTGAATCACTGACTGACAGGGCTGGAGGCTTTCCCTAGCTGAGGCTTGTTGGTAGTTAACTGATGAACAAAACCTCTTGGGCAGCCCTTGGTAACCCCAGAGGTGCCCCTGCTGTGACTGGCAGCTGGAGGGTTCTGCTCTTACAGGGCAGGAGATAGAGGCCTCCTGGCTAGGCAGCAGCTGGAGCTGGTGGTGGCTGTGCCATGTCCATTTGCTCACATCCTGCTTTCTGTCCTGAGCTCGTGGGACTTGGCTGTTGTTTTGGTTTCTGTTTCTGGCGTTGGGTCCTTGGTGATATAACCTTGCTCCAGCCTTTGGCTGGGCAAGATTGATTGCACAGCCCATGGCTGGCACTTCAATCCCCTCTCAGCCCACATAGTTAAAGGATTGTAGCAGTGTATCTCTGCTCAGTTGGTGTGCAAACCTAATCCTTTTCCTGTCTTTTCAGCTCCTAACACTGTTTGCCTTTCCAGATGCAGCTTTTCTTGCTTTTCATGCTGATTTCAGAGCTGATACCTACAAACTGGAGGAAAAGTAAAATTGCAGCTTTTCTTAAGAAAGAAGTCCAAATTGCTAAATATTACATACTTTTTTTTTTTTCCCTTTGGGATAGTAACTCATTCAACAAAACTGGGCAAAGAGAAACTGTGGGAGTCAGAGAAGGAAGTCCCCAGAATACGCTAGGAATTGGAGTGCTTCCATGTACGCTGTATGAGAGAAAAGGGCAAGATATGCAGTCTCCTGTCATCTTGAGCTGGCAAATGTGCAAAGATCACAGCTGTGGAAAGTTATCATGCAGAAAGGAAGAAAGCTGGAGACTTCCCTTTGTTTTGAAATACATTGGATTAAATCTTTGGCACTAACAGATGTGACTTCCAATCTCTGCCTTTGCAATAGCTTCTTAAAGTCATATTTCTGAGTAACACATGGCTGATGTAGTAGGCATACCACTCAAAGCAGAAACAACAGCCTAAAACCATGGTGCATGGTAGCAAGCAGGAGTACAGCGTAGCCACACATAACATCTCTGCCCTGGCCAAGTCCTGTAACAGTCATAATGTAAGGCAGGAGAAGAAGAAACACAATCTCTTAAAGTGGCACTGGTTAAACTAGAGTATGGTGTAGTCTCTGTAACACCCTTTTCCCTTGTTACATGGGATTCTTTGCCATCTTCCCTGGTGTACTTGTGCCTGTAAAACTTGATAAAGCAGGGAAAGCTTGGCTTTAAGAGATAAACCCAGCTACGCTTTTTGGCTCCTTATCTAGCCATCTGCAGGGAATGACAGACAGAACAGATAAGCTGAGAGAAGATGCAACGAAAGATTGCTAGATACAGCTACAGGAAATACAGTTACTTTGGGTAGGAGATGCTTGGTGTCAAATGCTGGGTTGAAGCCATGTGCAGAGAAATTTAGGGGGAGGAAGTTACCTTGAACACAGAAAAAATGAAGGTTTTATATAGGATTTGTGAATAAAAAGGAGTTAAAGCTCTCATGAAATTTTCCTTGCTTCCTGAAATGGGGAAGGAGATATTGAACTTTGAACTACTTCAGAGAGCATGGATTCACTACTGATTGCAGAGCTGTGCTGGATTCATTTGTCTGGCTATAAAATAACTGATTCGGGAGAGTAGTGAAAGCTGGAACACTTTTGTAATGCGGGGCATTAAGTAACAGAATATCTGTGCATCTGTAGTATGATTTAACAAAGAATGTTCATTTGATGGAAGGTGGAGGATCTGAAATTTTGCTCTAAAGCTAATATTTGGTATAAGAATTAAGAGAACTTTGCCTGCATAAGGTATGTTGGAATTTTCATGGGAAATACAGTAGAGATTTAAACCAATTGGCATTGGGTTTGTTATGCTACAGGAAGTAGCCACAAGTTAGAAAATTTTAGACAGTATATTTTTTTTATCACATTCCTCTTGATGTAACATAAAAATGTATTTTGTCATGTCTAGCAATCTAGTTGGAGTATTCAGAATAAGTGAATGTCAGGCTAACATTCACAGAGTGTAAAAAAATAATTAACTCTACATGAGGGTAAAGTCATCTATTTAATAGAGCTAGTCAGTATATTACAGCTTTCAAAGGTAAGCCACAATACTGTGCTTTTCTTATACATTACTGATATAGAATTATTCAGAATATCTAGCACATTTTGTCTGTAGTGCAAGTTGAACACACATCAGCAGTACATTTATTTCACCACCATAATTATTTTTCAGTTTGAGTCTCTGTTTCTCTAATGTTAGTTAACAGCAGTGCTGTTAGTAAAAGGGACATGAGGACAGTCATGGGTGAAATATGAAATAAATATTAACTGTGGAATTTTAATTAAAAATCATTTTCAAGTACAATGACAAATATACCATATAGCTAGGAAATTTGCAAGTTGTAATAGATCCATGAACTTAATGAATTGGTTTTCTTCCCTTTTATAGTATCTGTCCTGCAAGCTTTTGGTATTTCAATAAATCGTAGCTGCTCATGAGGGTAGCCTGACACTGGTGCTAATTGAATGCTACTGGGTTGTTAGCTTTGATCTGTAATGAGGTTTCCATGGTGATACCACCAGATGAGACTGTGGCCACTACAACAATTTCTTTGTGCTGATGTGATTCTGAACTGCCTACCTAGCTGAGGATGAAATCCTAGCTCTACTGAAAATCAGTGGGAGTTCGCTGTTGATTTCAGTGAATTTGATACTGTCTCTATCATGACTGGATTTGGAAGCATGTTCTGAAGTCATATAGGTCCCAAATAAAGGCAGTCTGTAGTCAAGATAATACTTCTGGTTTCAGCTGTTCGCTGTGTTGTTTGAAACCAGACGGAATTTGCTGACATTCAAACCCCATTCCCAGACTGTGTCTCCACATTAAATAAGTTATGCAAGCCATTTCCCTCATAAGTTAAACTCTTAATCTGTACTTACTTGATTTCATTGCATAGAATCCCTTAGAATGGAATGGGACAATATTGCGTAAGGGGTCATAAAACTACAGGAGATGGTTCCCCTTCAGAGAGCTTACAGCTGGATACAGATGAGCTTATGAGAAGGAGTGGGAATGAATGAGGTAAGAAGAATTGGCAGTGATCAAAGCAAGTTGGTTGACGGACTACACTGGGTTTGATATTTTGCCATTTTAGTTGGCATTGGTTTTAAGGAGACTTTTGAAGGAAGAAGTGATTTATTTGTATGTGTTAAGCAGGTAGAAGAAAGTGGTTTTTGGAAATTGAGTGGGCAGAGGGATGGTGAGGTGGGTGAGGGTACAACAGTGGCAAACCCAAGAGAGATTGTGATGCTTCTCAAGGTGAAGTTGCTAGCAAAAAACTTGTGTGACCAGGAAGGAAGAGATAGGAAGGAAGAGATATAAAGGAAAGGGGGAAAGGGCCAAGGTAAGATCATCCTGGAGAAAAGAAGGCTCTGGGAAGACCTTATTAGCAGCCTTCCAGTACTGGAAGGGGCCAACAGAGATCTGGAGAGGGACTTTTTACGAGGGCAGGTAGGGATAGGACAATGAGGAATGGCTTTAAACTGACAGAGGGGAGATTTAGGTTAGATATTAGGAAGAAGTTCTTCACTATGAGGGTGGTGAGGCACTGGCACAGGTTGCCCAGAGAGCTGTGGCTGCCCCATCCCTGGCAGTGTTCAAGGCCAGGTTGGATGGGACTTGGAGCAACCTGGTCTAGTGGAAGGTGTCCCTGCCTGTGGCACGGGGTTGGAACTGAATGAGCTTTAAGGTCCCTTCCAACCCAAACCGTTCTATGAATCTATGATTAATTTGATTATTTTTTTTAACAGTATTCTGAATTGGCTTACATATGGTAAGATTGCATTTGGTAGGACAAGACAAAAGGAAGCTCCTGTAAATACATGAGATGGGTGAAACTCCTGTTAGGACATGAGATAGGTTCCTAGATAAGATTTTTTAGGTGCAGCTGTGGTTAAGAATCTCTGGAGGGCTCCGAGTATAAAACTGTTTTCAAATTTTTCTACCTCCTTTCGCTAGTGAGATAGCCTTGTATCAGATAACAAAGTAGAGAAGCAGCGTTTATGTTGTATTTCAACTGTTTCTTAAAGTTGAGAACAGGACAAGGAACAGGGTTGATTCTAGAATGTCAAAAGATCTCTTAAGGAAGGATGTGAGCTGTAATTTTTACCACCCATTCTCTGAGACTGGTAATTAACCGTTTCTCCTAGCAAATACACTGTCCCAAATAATATCCCCTTCCTTGATCTTTGTGCTAAAGTTGAACTATGAGTTTGTGGAAGTGTTCAAGAAAGAAATTTAAGGACAGTGAGAAAAGCTGTATTAAAGCTAAAAGCACGTATTGTAAGAATTAGCTTTGAATTTATTGCAGAAACTTCTTTGGTTTACCTTCTTCATTCAAAAAAAATAACCAACAAACAATACACTTGAGAAGAAATGTTTTTCTTACTAGACTGCAGAAAACCTGTTATCGTGGAGCAATGATGACCTCTTGTGATCATCTGGTAAAGCTGCAGGTTTTTCTCATGTATGGAGAACTGACTTTTTATTAAATTAGGGAGAGTCACAACACTGGCTGCAATGGTGTGACTCTAACTGTTCTTATACAAGGCCTGTATTTAAGTGGGGAGTATGAGCTTACTCTCAGGGAGTATAATTTTGCCTGTTTTCTAGAACTTCACTCATGTTGAGCTTAATGTTCTAAGCTGAAATGGTTGGGGTTTTATTAAAATCCATAAAAGTGAAACAAAAAAGGCAAATAAAGTTTGTGCGATTAAAGCCTTCTAGGTAAATGTTCCCATCAGTCTGAATGTGTGCAACCCAAACATTGTGGCACTGTGTTAATGTACAGGAAAGTATGTGTTTTCACTCTTATGCTGATTGAAGTACAGAGACTAAACGTTCTGCATCAGCTGATGCAAAATGTATTTTAAAAATTACTTTCTTATAAATAATCTGTCATTCACATTGGCTAGTGTTCTTAATGGTACTTCATGCTCACAATTTTCCCTTAGAGTTACTAACCTGTTCAAGTAAAAAGCTTGTATTATGTAAGTTGAAATTGTTTATGTTCAACCACTGTCTGAAAATTAAAAATCTTTTGATTGGCTTGAAATGTGGGTTTGAGGAAGGAAACTACCTCTCTTTTTGTATAGCGTCTGAATCATCGCTCGGCTTCCTTTCTGCCTCTGCTAGGTAACGCAGTATGCTGTGAAATGTGATATGTAAGTAGCCCTCAGTGGCTGTGTACAGACCTAAGGTATGTCATTCTTCTTTTCTTATGTGTTGCCAAAGTTAATGTAAAATTCATAGTTTGAAGAATATATCTGTATAAAAAAAAATTCTAATCTCAATATATCAGTGAAAGAGCACATCCAAACTTCTCAATAACCTTGGGAAGAAAGGCCTGATTAGAAGAAACATGCAGGCAGACTTCATTACCATGAGATGTCACTGTAACTGAGAATATTGGAAAACTCAGAGGCTGGACTGTGAGGTATTTCAGGGTACATCTTTCTGGTGGCTGATGCTAGCACAAAGCAAAGACCTTGTGTTTCAAGATTTAAGACAGTAATTTCTGGAAGGCAGTATCATATGAGCTGGAGGCCATGCTGAAAGGAGAAATTACCTCGCATCAGCTTATTACAGGACTTTTTGTACCTGCCAATATATTTCCTTGTTTTGATTATTCAGGGGTGGGATGTTGATTCACATAGATTGTATGTCTGCTAAAATACATCCATTTCCAAGGTCCTATACATAGATCACTGCTTTGAGTATCACAAAAAATAGACCACCTGAAGAAAGCAGTTTTTTTCCTGCAGAAATCACTCTGATATGCATGAAGGCAACAAAGATATTTCCTAAATAGTGTGGAAATATTGCCAGTACCCGTGGACTGCAGCACACCAAGTATGCTATATGTATATTTTCCACCTACTCCGGTTGCTCCATGGTCAGTGGGTACAATATTCTAGTGGTGTTACCTGTTATGTTGTCCAGGATGTAACAGTGTCCACATGATGTCAGAAGGTCTGCTCCTAACCTGCCCATTGTCCCTACTTTCAGGTGGCCCACGGGCATGGAACACAGATTATGGATTTTCTTCTTTTGGTTTGGTTTTGGTTTTTTTATTCCCAGGAGTCGGTAGCCTTCCAGTCCTGAAAGGCAGAGAAGTGTTGCACTGTGGCTGCTACTTACAGCTTGACTTAAAATTCTGTGAGTAAATGTTGGTCAAATCTCTGGGATTGGCATTAAAAACACAAGAGCAGCCTGAAGTAACTTAAATGAGCAGTCAGTTCCTCAGGGGGCTGACCCACAGCCACATGTTAACTCTAAGAATGTCTATAGAGTGCTTTCTTGTACTGGGGGATTGGCTAGCTACCAGGTACCACATAACTGCCCTAAAAGTTAAATATATTTACAGAGGAAGTGGAGCATTTTCATTTCGGTTCACTCTTCTGCTTCAAAGTAGAAAAAGAAGATACAGATGATTCCTGCTCGAAGAGAGGACACTCATCCAGAAGACCTTTCAGCAACATGAAAGGTGCCAAATGAACCCCCTGATCCTAAAAGATAGTAATATTTTTTTAAAAAAGCAGAAATCTCACAAGTATAGCTATCTCCGTAAAAAATGTGCATACGTATCTCACCAATCATACGGTCTTCCACCACTCTTAAGAGTGTAATGTAATGTTTCCCAGTCACTGCCTCCCTTCCCTTCCCTTTGCCCCTGCAACACAGACCCTGTCTTGTTCTGGATGGTGAGGAGAGGCTTCTTTTGCCTGAAGGTGGAGAGAAAGTCTCTGCTTTCTCTGACCACTTTGGAGCCCCTAACAGACTAAAGGGTTAAGAGCTTCCTGACAAATCATTTCAGCCTCTTGTCTTTCAAAAGCTTGCCTAAAGTCTGATTTTCTAAAAGCTAGACTGTGGAAAGCTTGACATTTGATAAGTATAATATTTCTCTTAGACCTCCCTGGGCTATTTGGAAGCAAGCAAGGATATAGGGAGAGAACTTATTATCTTATATGTGTCAGAACAGGTAGTTGCATTCAATTACTAAATCAAGCACTCCATGTAGCACCGAAGTGTTCAAGGTAGAGAAACCAGAACAAGGCTATACTATGCCTAGATAAAAGAACCTGATTTTTGTCTAAATGCATGGATTGCATTTATATGTACTTTTTGTCTTCTGTATTTTGCTAGTTTTTCTTGATGTTTTAGATAGTAAGCAGGAAATGATTTATAGTGGAAGTAACTTTTGCTTGTGATCAAGGGTAGCTTAGGAGTCAACTCCTAATTTGTCAGCTACCTGAAAAATTTCTACAAACTTACTTAGAAGACCAAAAATAAGTTTGTGAAGTTATAATGGAATATAAACCCCTATATAAATTCTTGAATGCTAACAAGTTGAAAAATTCCTTTTTTTTAATATCTCTTAAAACATGGACATAAGATCTGATATTAAAAGCAATATTAACAATTTAAATGTTTAAATGTGCATTGTAGGAAGTCAGCATAGGTGATCATAAGGGACCCTCTTACAGGAATCCTAATTAGTCTTTGCAATCTGTAACAAAAGCAACCAAACCCATGCTGACTCCAAAAAAAAGCCTTGTCTTCTCCCAAGGCAATGTTATAATGAACCATCACATTGACTTGTATGACAACAAAACTTTCAGTCGCCTCACAAAAAGGAGCTTTTAGATGAGATATTGACTAAGGCGTATGCCAAATACAAGTAAAGGTGCAATGTAATAAAGGGATTCATGCAATTAGAGTTTAACTGCTAGACAAACAGCGATGTCATTGCAAACTGCTGTGCTCAATTCTGTATAGAAACAAAAAAGCCCACATCAGAGATTAGAACTAGAACTTGATAAGCAAACTTCCCTGAATGATTTCTTTTGCTAAAAGTACTTCTAAATCATTCATCAGGTCTTACCGTGCATGGACCTCTTCTCTGTCGGTCTAATTGTAGTGGTAAACAGTTTATAAATGTATGAGATAAGAAGATAATGCAAAGTGTAGGGCTATTATCTAAAATCTAAAAGCAATGTCTGAAATATTTGAGTGATGAATTCAGAACACTGAAAGACTAGCCTTATAGGACGACAGAGATCTGAAGCATAAAGAGGATGAGAAGTGACAATAGCCCAAAATTAATAAAATCTATCTGAGCTCTATCAAATTTTTAAGTAACAACTATGTGTAATTCTTTCTTTAACTATCAGATGTTTTCAAAGTCTTCATAGGCTGTAGTCTGAGTCACAGTCCAGGAAACAATAATCCTTCCACTTAATTTAAAGAGAGAGCTAATGAAAGAAGTAAGAAAATGAGGGAGGGAAATCCTGGGCTCTCATCTTTTTCATGTGCTTGTCATCCCTAGGACCCAGTGCAATTTTCACTCAAACCAGTGGTAAAAATAAGATTTTAAGAGGAATTTTACTACCTACCTACAAAAGTGCTTTCTTTGAGCTGTAGCACTGCTTCTAAGAACCTGTTCCGTCACAGATTTGAGCAGCAAAGAAACTCTAATAGTATATGCAGGAACATCATAAAATACCCTTATTGTGACACAGCTACACAGCAGTTGGGTCATAACCTGTAAAAAATGGAAATCTGGATGTACTGAGCTTATAAAACTGTCTGTGACAGCACCATCTGGTGTCTTCCAGTAATAGTATTTATGCTATTTTTAGAGGAGGGAAAGAAAAGAAATACCCTGTCAACTTGTAAAGCTAAGTTTGGATATAGATGAGGGGAATTTCTTGGATCATCTAGTCCAAACCATGCTGTTGCATGCAATCATTTAATAATTCCATCACTTCAGTTTATCATGTCATCTTTAATTCCAGTTAAATAACTAGAAAATTTCACAGTTCTGTTAATTAAGAACTTTCCTCCATTTTTTGTGTATTTGTTCATATATGATCAACTCGCAGTCCTTTTCTTATGTTCCAAATCCTAAAATGCTATTTTCCTTCCGCTGCATTTAGCCTTTCCAACAGAGAGCCACCATATTCCCTTTGGCCTTCCCCTTGTTGTCAAGCTTTTAACTTTTTCATAAATAATTCCTCATTCCCTCACTGTCCTAGCTGTACTTTTCTTCATCTTCTACAAGTGCAGATCGTTTTATGCTCTACTCGAGGTGGGCTTTCTTGCAGTGTCTTGTGTGAGATGGCTTGCATGCCACCCCATTGCTGCCAGTCCTGCAAGCTCATTCATTTTAAGGCCACATTTGAAGGTGTGTCTATGTGTATATGTGTTAGTGGGATCTTTGTGGTATTGACATCTTCATGAACCAGAATCCTAACCAATGCGCTTCCAGTTAAGAGCAGAAATACGTATTTTTAGTCTGTCAATTCATGGCCTGGCATTATGCACTATTGAATTTCATCACATCTCTCTCAGTCAGATCAATAAGGTTCTCCTGTACTCTGTACATGCCTTTCTCTCTATTGCCAATGGCACCTTATTTTATGTCATCAATGACTTTCCCATTTTGTTTGTATACACTATGGCCATTAATGATCGTGTTAAATATGATCAATTGCAGGAATCTCTCTTAGAAAACCTCCATTAAGTAATCTCACCCATCTACTTTCAGCAGAATGTATTACTATCCTCCATTTGGCCAAATGTCTGTATTTGCTACCTGCATGGCGCTGTATAAATGCTCTCAAGCAGGATCAGGAATCTCCACATATGTCTGAATTGGGCCGTATAAACATTCCCACCATTATGCTGGGTATATCTATTTTTCATTATTATTTCAGAGGCTTGTTGCTAGAAGTCGTGACAAACGTTAGCATCTCAGTGTCACTGGGTACATTCAACTTTTGATTTGAGTGTGGCAGCTTTATGGAAGTGTAGCATGGTAAAGGAAGTGTCACTTGTAAGTAATCTCTGGATTGTAGCTAGAATGTGCACATGTAGCTCTTCTTACACACCTACTATGCTGGGAATCTATAGGTTTGTTTCAGCAACAGTGCAAGAATTTTAGGGGTGTCCTCTCAAAAGCTGAGCCTCCCACTAGAAGACCTTTCAGTGTGACTATCCCGCTCAGAACCTGTGGTCTAACCTTGGTGAGGTGAACGTTGTATTTTGTAGCTCTGCATCCTCTTCTGCTGGTGATTGCTTAAGGAGCAAGTTGCAGGATGTCTGTTGAGCAAGTAGCTTTGTGTGAATACTCTCTCTTCTGCAGCGTATTCACTGGTATGATTCAGTGAAAATAGCATGAAGCAGGATTCTGCCACTAATTTGAAAACTGCAGTCAATTTTAATGTGTTGTCCACAGTACAGTGTGTTTTTCTGCAGAGACTGAATTCTGTATTTCTTTTAGACCTTAGAGAATGGCATGTAGCTGGCAACCTCTACTTCTGAGATTTATCATTATACCACAGAAGTTATGAGCCACCCAGCTAGCACTTAGCGTGGCTCTCTTCATTCCAGATCACATGAACTTCCAGCATGAGGCACAGATGATCTCTAATCACACATTTCTCTGCAGCTTCTGCAGCAGGCTCCACTCTTAACATAGCCTTCTTTAATGCATTTCCAATTTGACTGTCTTTTTGGAAAGAATCTTTTATAAGTTACAGCTTGTTTTAGATTCTTCACAATATTTCCTCTGGAGAATGATTAAAACGCTAGGAACTGGCACTGTTTTGGAGTTTGAATTCTTGTGTGTAAAGAAATTCTGCCTCAGCAGGATTGCACTTCACTCTGTGTGTGCCTGTCAGCACCAGAGCAGCTAGCACAGACACAGAAACACAAATTTGAGCGTTATCCTACACTTAAGCTAGAGACTGTCTCCAGTCAGTCTGACTGATCATTCAAGAAAGAAGATGAAGGTACCTGGATCTGATGCTTTCTTCCTTTCCCGCCATGCTGTAGGCCATGGTAAGCTTAATAACAACAGCTTGTTAGATTGTGGTAAACCTTTGATATATTTAGTTACACATGCTTTGCCTTAGAAGGAGATGGGTAGGAAAGGAGCAGTAAGTAAGGTGAGCACTTGTAATCAAGTTACTGGTGTACTGCAAAAGAAACTGCCTGGTTGGGATGGCAGGAAATGCCAGCGGTGTCGCAGTACTGACACCTTGGCTACCCTGCAGAGCTGGGGCTGTATTTTGTCAGTCCACTTTTTCTTTGAGTAAGACATCTAAATACCTTTATAGGAGAGCAAGGAAAATAACCTAGTAATGAGAGAAAACTAACTATGACATTTTTACATTGCAAAGGAAAAGGTAATATATTGACTGAGGGCTGAGTAAGCCTCTACATGAGATTAATAAGAAATGTGGATAATGCTCAAAGTTTAAGGGAGCTGAGTGAGCTATTATGGAAGGGAAAGAAATTGCAGAAAGGATACATGTTTCTTTCAAATAGTCTTTATTTTTAAGATATTATAGCAAAAGAAGGAACAGGCAGAAAGATGTTCATCAGCAACAATCCCCTGAGTTCTTGTAGTTTACAAAAAAATCTCTATAACAAAAGCAGACGCTAAAAAATATGGTAAGACATGGCAATTTTTGCTTCTGGGACACAGGGAGCACCATCTTACTATAAAAACTTAATAGGGATCAAACAAGATAAAGCTTCTTTCAATTCTTTTCATATTTTTAAAATGAAAACGTCACTTTCCCTGTAAATTCCACTGAAACTTTCCTATAGCTCCAGTGAGGAATTTTTCCTGGCTGCAACATAGCTTTTTTTTGCTGGAACTTTACTCTGAAGATTTTTTTTAGAGTGTCGGAGCATTATCAAAAATATTGAACTGACCTAAGTGAATTAAACCAGAACTACAGTAGCAGCTATAGTAATTCAAACAACATTAAAGAAGAATGAAGCAGCACTCCAGTTAAGGCAGGATTCTGTAATAAAGTAAATGACAGGCAACATAGATATTAGCATATGAATAGGAAGGTGGATGGAGTATTTACAGTGTCAGGTCAAGAAATGATATATTGCTCAAATAACTCTCTAAATGAACAAACTTACTGTTTTGTGGGGGTTTTTTACTCAAAGCACAGTATTGGCAGCAAATGAGAGAGGCGATGGTAATGCTTTATCTTTTATGTGGTCTCCTGGTGTTAACATCTCTTCTGTTCTTCAGCTGTAAACAAGAATCAATTTCAGTCTCATAGCGTGGGAAGGCAAAAGAACTCATTTTAATGAGCACCTGCGGGGAGATCATATTTTGATCAACTTTCCCTGCTGTCCATCAACATCAAGAAACCTTCAGGCTGTGCTGAAGTTAGCACTTACCCCAGGTCTCTCCTACCTGGCACCTGCTGGGGTCCTACCCCTGTGGGGACTCATTGAGCTCAATGCAGGGGAAATTGAGCTGCTGAATGAAACCTCATGAGTAGGGAGAGAGGTAGGATTTCTCACCTACTCTGTGGTGTATAGTTTCCATAGGTTTGCTTTTGCCTGCGCCCTTCTCAACATGGGATCACTGACCTTTGGGTGTATGTAGGTCCTGTATACAACAAGGCATCAAGTTTGCATATTCTGAATTGCTTGGTGGAATATCTTTCCATTAGTGGTAAAGGGAGCCTACACACCTAATTTAGGCTTTTTCAGTATCCTGCAATGTCATCTTCAGTATTCTTCTGGATTAAGATTCCTAAGGTAAATCCCTACTTCAGCAGAATTTAGGCAGCCTGGTCTTTTAAAACCTAGGTTTTAAACCCTTTGCCATTTTACCTCTTGGCGTTGCAACAAGCTGAGATAAAAGTCCACAAAATACCATGGGATTCCATAACAGAGGGGCTTAGCAACCTGAAGGAGAGTCCTCACCTTTAACTGAAGCAATGTCTAGTCATTCCCTTTGAGATAATTTGAAAGTTTAGGTACAGATACACAATTCAGCACAATCCAAGCATAGCAAGTTACCTTTTAAACCAAAAAGGGTATAAACTAATGAATTTTACCTTATGAAAGAGCAATCTAACAAAGCATTGTGACACATACTAGAGGTGTTCATATAGTGAATTTCAGTTTGCTTGTTATCAGCTGTTACCTAAATCCAGCTTCTGAGATTCTGTATATCAAGAATCTGGAGCTGTAGTTCCCCATATGCCACTTCTCTTATTGACCACATTTCACACACTCAAGTTTGACTATGATGGTCTTGTAACTTGCTACTGGATTTATTGTCACTTCAGAAACATGGAAAACAGGCAGGAGAATTTGTAATACATTATTAAAGTCGTACATAGCATCCAAAATTCAGAGATACAGCCCTCACCCCAATGCTACAGACAATGTAAAATGATTTTCAGTAGTGCATAAAAGTAGAGATTGTGCTTTTCACTCTAATCCAGGCAAGGAGATTTGTGATCATGCTGGATGTTCTGTGGGGGCTGTATGCTTCAGTGAGGGCTGGAATGGGACAAAAGTCATAGGGTTTGGTTTTTTTGACGGAGAGAGCATAGGCTGGGGTAAGGTGGTGGTAAATGTCTTGTTGGCCTAAGAGGAAACATATTTACAGCTGCTTGGATGTTCCTTGACAGTAAGGCATTCTTGTGCCAGAACAGAGATCTAGGCAGCCTGGTAAGAGGAGAACCTCAGATGTTCCTGGGAACAGAAACAATATAGGAAGAACCACCATCAACCATTAGAGCAAACTGGGTGATGATAAGTCAAAGCATTGACCTAGTAAATTGTAGTTTAGCCTTCAGCAACAGAAATAATAAAATATTCTGTGGTTTTATTCAGGAGTACTTTTAAGGTGAAAAGCGACCACTAGATTATAAATCAGTTGTGAAGAATTTCATATCTTGCACTTAAATAAAGCGTGCTTTTGTTGGAATTGATTTGTTTGTTTGACTGTAAGAGTAGATTTGTCTTTTGCTATCCAGGACAGTCTAACATCTGAATTTTATCCAGTGGACAATCACTGTTTAATCAGCTACTTTTGCTGTAACTTGCATTGTCTGTTGTAAACTTTGATTCTCATAATGCCTTGATCCACTAGCTTGAAGCACTAAGTAGTAGTACCTGCTGCTATATCTCTGCGATGGTACTTACGCAATGTAATCTTATCACTGCTTTTCCTGAAAAGCTGGATAGATTGGGCACCTGAAATCTCTCCCTGGAGAGGAATTACTTCAAATTGGTTTTAGGATTTCTTTTGTAACCTTCTCCTTTTTAAAATGCAGATACTAAAACTGGACTGCTTCCAATATCTGCCTCCCTGATGCTTCATGCAGAGAGAAAATCACATCCCTGCTCCTATTTGTTATTCCTCTGAAACATCTGAGAATAGCTGCATCCTCTTTAGACCCCTTTCCCTTGGAATATAGGATGATTCTTTCCTACTCTGACCCTCAAATCCCTCCCTGTGTGCAGAGTAAACCACAGTCTTCCCAGTTCTGCTCCAGGTGGCCAGTAGTTTTGATCACCTGGATTCATATTTTTGCATCGAGTTCTATTAAAACATGTTCTATTTCAACTAAGCTCAGCTTACCTGGTCCTTCATAGGTGTAATTAGAGTGTCATGTAGCACTGAATAACACGCTTTTCAAAAACCTGTTGCAGCCATGGCTGTGTAACTTCACTAACCATACAGTTTCCTCACAAAACCAGGAATCATGTTGGCTTGGCAGGCCACTTCCCATAAACACAAACTTCATCCATACATTGGAGTTTTTTTCTTTCTTGTTTTTCTTGGGGTTGGTTAACATTAAGCCAAACAGCCTGTAACTACCCGGTCACCATTATTAGTTTTTCCAGATCTTATCAGGAAACTGAATGCCCAGCCTGTCAAGATTTTCCTGTTGTGCCCAGATTTACTTGAAGTAGTGTCAGAGAGATGGTTATTCTCTCCACCTTCCTGCCCACTGTTTTGGGATTCGTTGTGCCATTTTTCTGGGTCTGCTAGTTTTTGTATGTTCTGAGGAGATGCTGCTGCTTCTCTCTTTTATGAGTCAATAATCTGGCAAACATGTCCTCCATTTCCTTCCAAATATGAATACGAAATGTTTATTGATCATTTATGCCTTTTTTTTTTTTCAGGACTTCTTACTCTTCCAAATATACAAAGGCTTTATTTGCCATAGCCTGTCCAGGGCTTTTGCTTCCCTCATGAAATCTCAACACTTCCCAATTAATGTTGATTGCCATCAACTTTCATCTCTCAATGTTAGTTCTGTGTGGTATTTTTTTTTCTTCTCAGTTGCTGGTTTCACCTCTCCAGCAATGAGCTTTCAAGGAAATTTGTCCTCTTGTTTGACAGCAGGCTTTTTGGCAAGCCACTGTATTTCCTGTAATTTTATTTTATTTTATTTTAATCCCGTATTCACCTGTACGTTTTTCTCTCAAATTCAGTTTTTCAGCATCTCTCTGTGTGCGTAAATTGTGGTTAAGACTGTCATCTGTTCACCTACATCAGTGGCAGCTATGAACATAAAACGTAAACATGCAAATCCTGACACTAGTGAGGTACTCAGGAATGGTAATTCTAGCAGCAGACTTTAATAACAAGGGCGCTAAACCAGGCAGGATCTATTTATCTTGTGCAACATCCTTTTGTTACTGAACATACTTATGGAAAAGCAGAATTTTTGCTACTTGCTTGCACTGTGATAGACAGAGTCAGTTGTGGTTTGACCTTCCTGAAAGGCATCCAAGTCCTGGCCAAAATTCTTTTGGGGTGTTTTATAACAAAATATCCCCAAATCAGGATTTTCACTGAGCCGAAATTAAACTGTTCCTTTCTGCCCATGTCCATAGAGTATTCCCAGAGAGTGGCTTTGTCATTCTTTGAGGTTTCACTTTTGAGGTTCTCCATATTCCTTTGAGTCACACACTCGATTTTGGTCAGCCAGAAACATATAGGAAGTAATGTTTTCAGTTTGTGTTTTAAAGCCTGATACGAAAGCAATTATCCATCCCTCTGACCTGAAGCATGAAGTAGTAGAAGCTGCGTGGCATAATTGCACTATGACGTTCCAGTTATAACATATAAGGCTTTCTAACTTATCCCGCAGAGGCCAGGAAGAGAGCTGGGGAAAATAAATCGAAGTTAAAACCAGGAATCGGAGCGCGTCCGACTTAATCCTCGGGGAGGACCGGCGGCTCCTCCGGCTCCGCCGGCAGGTGGCGCTGCGAGCGTGCCTCCGCACCCGGCGGCTCCGCCGCCCCGCACCCCGGGAACGCAGCGCAGCCCCGCCGGCGGGACTCGCCGGGCCTCCGCAGGGGTCGGGCACAGAGCGACAGCGGCACCGCGCCTTTGTGCGTGTGGAAACATCCCCCCCTCCTCTTCTCTCCTCTCTTCTCCGCGCCTTACCCCGCCAGCCCGTTGGGTTGCCAGCAGCAGCGAGGGAGGGGAGAAAGGGACAGGAGGAAGCTGAGGGAGAGGGGAAGGCGGGGACAGGGCGAGCGCGAGGAAATCAAACGGGCCCGGCATGAATTAGGCAGCGGCGAGCCTCCTTCCCGCTCCTTCCATCCCTCCCTCTCCGTTCCCGCACGGCGGGAGCAGCGCCGCCCCGCGCGGAGCGGGCGCGCGCACACACCACACGCGCGCACACACACACACACACACACCCCCGCCCCCCGCACACGCACGCACGCCAGACAGAGCCCGGCGGGGC
>WYDI02024932.1:0-60741 GCA_009867235.2 Psittacus erithacus | reverse complement strand
GGTAGTTGCAGACAAGTTTGGAGGTGAACACATTTGCTCCCATAGGTTACTCACACCACGGCTCTCCTGGGCTGCTTCTGTCAGCAGCGGTCAGTGAAAAGCCCCTTTCCTGCATCCGAGTTTGCATGAGGGCCTGGCAGGGGAATCTGCTCCTCCACTCGCAGGCAGCGTCAGTAAATCACAGCCTGACGGGCTCACCGCCCTGCCACTGAACTTTTAACTTGAAGCTGGAGCAGGGTGCTGAGCAGCTCCAGCTACATGACACAGAGCTGTGAAAGTAAATCACTTCTTTGGGAGCAAGGGGAACTCCAGCATACTGTTCTGCAGACTTTGCCTACAGCTTCCTTGCAGTATAAGCACAGAATATATAGACCCGGGAAAGCAATTAGAGAGAGATGGACCTCCAGCACAGAACTCGCCCTTTCCCCATCCCGGAGGATGAAGAGGTTGCACACAAGGTCGCTCCTGATGCTCAGAACTCTGCAGGGAATGAAGAGAAGCCAGTGTCAAAACTGCAACGTAGGCACAGTGAAATAAAACTCTACAAAGAGTTTTGTGACTTTTATGCAAGATTGTAAGTTCATTCTGTTCGGCTTCGCGGTGTAACTGCAGTGACATTGTTGGTGTACTGTACATATGTATTTTATTATCTGAGCTCCGGGCAGGCGGTGCAAGTCATTCTGTAATGCAACCTTTGTCACTGTTCTGCTTGATACATTGCCAGTTGTAATCATCAACTAAAATTTGTGCTGTTACTTTAAACTCCATCATTAATTGCATCAGAAGTTTTTATCAGCAGTTGAAACAGGGTTGGAATTTGTCACACAGCGTCTCTGACTTCAGGTCCTTTCCCTATTGTTGGGTAAATTGATAAATTGCTTCACTAATGCAGAAGTATTACATGCATCACTGGTTTTACATACATGATGTGTTTCAAAGTGAAGTCCTTTTGCATACTTAGGAGGAAAGCTTTATATTTTCATTTATTTTTGAACTTTGTTTCATCTTTTTGCTTGTATTATACTTTGTCTGGCAGCACTTACCATCCCTAGTGCTCGAGGACTGTTGAAGTGATGATGAAAGATCCCGATTTCTGTTATCATTATTCTTCATTTAGATTGAGAAGGAGGATGGGCGAAGTGACTGAGGTTTTTTACCATGGAAAGCATGTATAATCTAAGGAGAATATTGGTGAGCTTTATAGTTAACCACAGCTTATATGTGTAATCACCGCAGTTTGTCCATAGGCTTGTCTGTTATGTGTGGGATACATACATTTGATCTCCTTGTGAAATTTGCCCACTTGCTTCACCAAGGGAGCAGTGAATATTTGGATAGCAGTTACTGTTTCTCTCTTCTGCAAATACCTCTAGAGAGAGGAGGGGGGGAGAAAAAGCCAGCTAATAATAACTGGTCAGATGTGACCTTGCATAGGTCTCTTCTGTGAGGCAGTGTGAAATAGATAAAGCACATTCCTTTTTCAGCCACGTGCTAGGTGGTTGTTTGCTCCCTTGGATGCTGTGCAAGGAATGAATTCAATTCCTGCTGAACCTGGTGGGAACCAAGAGTTCTTATCCCCTTGGGAGGCAAAGCTTGGCATCGTGCAGAGGACTGAGGGCTCTGCACTTACAGGCACAGTATGATAGCTGTATCAAAATGTGTGCATGCATGCACATGGGTTTAAAATAATCTCAGTTGTTCAGTAAGCTTCCAGATAGATGTTTGATTGCCAGCTGTTGTCAGATTTAATGAAACTAGACCATTACCTGTGTTTGCTGTATTTGCTCTCTGACGTCAAATAGTATTAGGGGAGAGAATTTATCCTGAAAGCATAGCTTTGAGAGTCTAGATATGAGTAAGAAAACCGTTGCAAAGGAAAAATGAGGGGAGCCTTTTTCTGGCCTTAATTACTGAATAACAGCTGTACTGTCTTCTGCAGATGTGGACACAGTCCTAATGAAGTAGCTAATTCCTCTCTGTTTACAGTTACCACACTGTCATTGTATGGTCACATACCTTTGAGAAGCAACTGAGGTTGCTATTTGAGTATTCTTTTGCATCCCTGGCATGGGTTTGCCACCTTGTGTTTGCCTGTGTTTGGGTCACAGTGGGGCACCCAGAGAATTGCCACCCTCTGCCTTGGCCCTGGACCAACACCAGTGCACTGTGAGCTCAGTTCCCTCAGGTGAACCCTAGCAAACTAATCAAAAATCCCATTACTGCAAACTACATTTGTAAATTGACTTCAAACTATGCAGAGCTTATATACGGAATAATTGTTTATTTGCTCTGGTTCTCAGTAGTATCTGCTAAGTCAGATACCGTACACTCTTTCACATTGCTTATTTACAGCTTTCGAACCTATGTTGTTATATACATTGTAGAATTAGGAATTATTTTAGAATTACCATTTATGTTTCCCTGTGTGATGCCAGTCCTCAGTTATTGTGAGTATTTGCCATTGTGTTCTGTAATCCTAATGTATTTTTTAACAGTGCTTCTTTGAATTGCCTGCCCTTTCTCATTCTAAAAAAAACTTGCAAATGCATCTGTAGTAATGACATTTCAGTTTGATTTTTTGAGTTAATTACAGTTACTAGAGTGCGTTGCAGGGGTTATGTTTCTAAAGAGCTTGGGAGCAGGGGAAATGTCAGTTGTATTTATGAGGGGATGCCACGAGTCATTAAGTCCACTGAAAAACTTCTGTTGAGTGGAGCAGCCTAGCATTAGGCTGATGCAGTTGGCTTTGGGGAAAGAAGAGAGCCCCACAACCAGTGTTGCTGCCTAATTGCGCTATTTTTCTTTCTGCTTCTTTTTTCTTTACGACAGCAACATGGCCAATGCACTTGCAAATGCCATCTGCGAGCGCTGCCGGGGTGGCTTTGCCCCTGCGGAGAAAATTGTCAACAGCAACGGGGAGCTGTACCATGAGCAGTGCTTCGTCTGTGCCCAGTGCTTCCAACAGTTTCCCGAAGGGCTCTTCTATGAGGTAAGCAGGCAGAGCGCCCCTCTTGCCTACAGCCTTTGCCTTGTGCCTTCATTCCATAGCAGAAGTAGCTGTGGACAGATCAATAGCTTAGAAGGTCCAGTGGCTGAAACTAGGCTCCAAAAGGATATGCTCAGAAGAGGGAGAAAAGAATCTCTGTGCTAATTTGGAAGGCTTCAGTGTCTATAACCTTTTTTAAATGTGTAGCCTAATCTGATCAGAGCTGAGAAAAAAAAACCCAAAAGCCAAACAAAAAACGCTGAAGATTGCTTTGTCATTGCAAATTTTTTTTCCCTAAAATGTGTGAATCTGATACATCTTAGAATCACAGAATGGTTCAGGTTAGAATGGACCTTAAAGCTCATCCAGTTCCAACCCCCTGCCATGGGCAGGGACACCTTCCACTAGGCCAGGTTGCTCCAAGCCCCATCCAGCTTGGCCTTGAAACACTGCCAGGGATGGGGCAGCCACAGCTTCTCTGGGCAGCCTGTTCCAGCGCCTCACCACCCTCAGAGGGAAGAATTTCTTCCCAACGTCTAATCGAAACCTACCCTCTTTCAATTTTAAGCCATTCCCCCTTATCCTGTCACTACATGCCCTTGTAAAAAATCCTTCTCCAGATTTCATACCAGAATTACAGAGAAAGCATACTTTGTAGGGGAGGACACTCATATAGAGGGAAACCCCAGCATCCTGCAGTCTATAGGAGATTTATTGCTGAGTTGAGTGAGGCCAGCATGGCATGTGAAAAGGTGCACTTAGAGATGACTTGTAAGTCAGCATGCTGTGATCAGGGTGTGCAGAGAACCCAAATCAAATGGGGACTCTGTAGGGTCAACTCTAGGTTTAACAAAGTGGAGCGTTTGAAAGTAGCAGCTCTTACATGCTTTCAAGGGTTAAAACCCATTCTCACTCATATTTCTCAACCCAGGTAGATTGTCTTCAGCTCAGATGGGTATTCTGATATCAATGTCATTTTCTTTTGCCTTCTCCTCTTGTGGGTATTCAGGATGTGACTTACATATCTCAAGGGCGGAGTGGGTTTAGTGAAAGCTATAGACTAGTTCATAAAACCTGAAGTGTTTCGTATAGAGAAGGGTAGATGATGTGAAACAGGGAATTACTGTCTGAGAGATAAGTTCCCACTCAAGTGGCTTGTACTTCAATTTACAGTAAGCGGTTACAGGATTTATGTCATACTGTGATCAGAAAAGAGAGGTAAGCAGTGTGTTAAAAGCACAGTGCTATGCCCTCACATGCAGTGTATCATCCTTGTGGCAAGAGCACAACAGTTTATCTTCCACAGCGGTATTTCTAATTTTACAGAGCCACATTACATGGTGAGGAAGAGAGGCTGAGGGAGGACTGTGGCTTGGAAAAGAGAGAGGCAAAGGAGATTCCTGGGGTTTTCTTTCTCTCACCTTGTTTTAGGATGAAAAGTCTTTTCACTGTTGTAGAGATAATGTTGCACAAATTGTGGTAAAGGAGACACTAGTGTTCTGTAAGACATCAAAAGGTGAGCTGCAAGGCAGGAGCAGTTAAATTAAAACAAAACAGAACAGCCCAAAGATACTTACATGTTGCATTGCAATTGTTATATACTGAGCTGCTGCCTGCTTGCAGGTGTGGTAAAGAGTCCATCCTGATCTGTAAGACCTGAGGCAAATGTAAGGTGAGATGAGTGTTCTAAAACTAAAGTATTTGTAATTGTATCAATAAAATGTATTTTCTCTACATGAGTACTGTATTCATCCTTTTTGTGACTCAAAAAGCCAGTGAGACATTCCAGGGACCTCTTTCAGAAAGTTGAATGGTCCTTTGTTAAAGACAGAAGTTTGAAAAGTCGTGCTGTAGGCAGCCTAAGGGATGGACCAGGACTGCAATTTTCTTACTTTTCCACCTAGCCCAGGAATATTACAGCCTCCCTGTTGCCATGCTTGACCATACCTGAAACTCCTTGGCAGGGGCAAGTAACCTGATGGTGTTCAGATGTAGTAGGCATTTTGCTTCCTACTGCTGCCTTGCTATGTATTCATTATGGTTTGAGCACTCTCCTATTGCAGAGTGATGCTCCCTGTTAAGGACAGTAAGCCAGAAATGACTGTTGATAGATTGTCCTGGAAATGAAAATAGCCCCATGTACTAAACATGTTTTGGTTAATGTTGCTAGGGCTTTTTTCAGGCTGGGCAGAGACTTTGTTCTTGATAAATGTTACATAGAAAGTGGAAAGTTTCAGTTGAGATTAGACACTTTTTGCCACAGCTGTGAGAGGTAAAATAATTGATGAGGATTAAATGAATATGTAAAGGCTTGCGTGTGTGGCTTCAGCTTCACATCACCCTTCTGCTTTTAGCCCTTCTAGTCTGCCTCTAGCTCTTCTGGTGTCCAGCACAAGATCTTGCAGTTTTTCTCCGCATCAGAAAGTCTCTCTGCTGCTGTTGAAGAGGGGTAGTTTTCTGGTCTGTTTAAGCACTCTGACAGTCTTCAGGTGGTAGCTTACAGTTCTCAACCCAGCCTTCCTCTCCCATCTCTATTGGCCTGTCCAGGGCATTTCAAGAGAGTGGACAGGTCAATGCTGTCCATGCTGTCCCAGTCTTCATGACTTTGGGGCTGTTTCAGCTGGGAAATCTTTGGCAGGGCCTTCTCCTCTGTCTCTGAACCCTTTAGGGTATCCACACATCTCGTTCTGCCAGAAAGACTCTCACTTAGCACTGGAGAGGCCAGTGAGATGATTGCAGTGGAAACCCCAACTTGTTTCCTTTTGGTGCTGCTTAGGGGGAATGATGGACAAGGGCACAGCTTTCTCTTCTGTCATTCAGCACCTGGGTACTAGAAATGAGATCATACTGAGTGACAGCATTTGGGGGAGAGGGAGGGACTGCCCTAAGCTGGTAGAGGATGGGCTTAGGTTGGCCAGTCCTCAGGAAATGGCTGATAGTGCTCTGAAGACTGGACATGATCTGTATCATTGTCAAGAACAAGTACTGGAAAAGATAGGCAGAAAGGATATCTTCCTCAGGCTGGCATAATGTGCTCTTTGAGAAGATGGATGCATTTGGGTTTGTGCCTAGGTAAAACATGTTTCTGAGTAGGTTTTCTGTGGGTAAATGCAGGCATTGCTGGTTGCCCGGGATGAGTTTGTGTTTATTCTGCATTTAGTTTGGCTAAGCTGGTGTTCCTTGGAAATGATTTCCAGCTCTTATCAATCAGGAAGTCACATATTCTTTGCCTGCCTATTGCAAGCCTTGCAGAGTTCCCCCAGTTAGTCATTAAGCTGCTTATCACATTTGCTGTCACGTGCTGTCATGATAAGCTTTCACGCTGTGTTCCATGGGTGGAGGCTGAACTGGTCAGACCAATGTGGGTCTCCTGCACCACTGGGACATATCTCTGGGCTGCCTGCAGGGAAGCACAGCTAGCCTGATCTGGCACCAGAGCTGAGCTGCTGCCAAGCACAAGCAGAGGCACATGGAGCAGTGCCCATGAGCAGCTTGGGGTCTGCACAGCATAGCAGGAGTTTTGCTGGTGTCCTCATGAGCCTGTAGCAGAAATGATAATACAGGTTTGTATCCAGCCAATGCTGGCCTTGTCACTTAAGGGAGTAAGCGAGAGCTGTGTGCCTTATGTTGCATGGGAATTGTGGGGTTAGGAGCTGCTGGGATACATGTTCCAGTTTGCCCAGTATCGTCAGTTTAGCATACTTTCTTATGCACTCAGCCTAAACAGAAATTAGCACAAGCACATGCCAGCAGATTTTCTAAACTCTGCATGCTTTGCTGTCACATGTGAACTGGTAGCAGTTCTGGTCTGTTTTTACTCCACTGCTTGGAAGCTGTTGATTCTGTAAAGCTGTTGGTGCAGGCTTACAACAGGTAGCAGTTTACAGTCCTATACTAATAGCAGAACAGCTGGGTGAACGGAGACTTTCAGTGGCAGTGTGCTCAGAGGGACAGGTTGGCCCCACTGTAATCAGTCAGTGGGCGTTTCCTCCAGCCGACGTTATCCTCAGGTCCAAGATCGGCTCTTTCCTACCAGAGACTGCTGTGTTTTGCACTGGGAAGCATGGGCACCTCATCCTCAGACAGGAGAGGTTAGGAGAGATGAGTCTTACCCTTGGTCTAGCTATTCATTAAGAGACTCTTGCTGGGTGCTTTCAGAACCAACTTTCTCTGCACAGTGCTGAGGTGGGGGAGATGGAAGGGTTTAGAGAGGTGCCTTCCACAATAGAGGTAGTACAGCAAAATCCTCATGGACCACTCACAAGAGCTATAATTGGGGAATCTATATCACCTATTATTGTTGTTACTATTGTTATTGCTATTGTTAATAATAATGATAAAATGGAATGGCACATGAAGGGAGGATGGAGAGAGGAAGTGGCTGATCTCTTTTCCCAAGTAGCAAATGATAGTACAACAGGTTTGTTGTAGCTTAAAGTAACAGCCTCAAGCTGTGCCAGGGGAGGTTTAGACTGGATATTAGGAAAAAATGCTTTACTGAAAGGGTAGTCAGGCATTGGAACAGGCTGCCCAGGGAAGTGGTGGAATCACTCCAAAAACCGTGTAGATGTAGTGTTCAAAACCTGTGTAGGTGAGGCCCTCAGCAACATGGTTTAGTGGTGGACTTGGCAGTCCGGGAGTAGAGGTTGGACTTGATGATCTTAAAGGTCTTTTTCAATCTCACTGATTCTGTGATCCTGTAACTTTTGTCTCCAAGATGAGAGGGAATGCCTTTCAGTTTGGGTCTTTTTCTGAGATGTTTGTAATAACCTGTAGGAAGATTAAAGGAAGCTGCAGCTGCAGTGCTTGTCAGATTTGTTTCTATTCCAGCTGCACCTTGAGTGTTTTCTTAAAATGGGCTTTACCAAAAAACTACCTTAGAAAAAGCATCTTTACTCATGTCTTTCCACTGAGTTAGCTAAAAACGTGGAGATCAGCTGGAGGTTATGTCACAGTGAAATGTCCAGTGCAGAGCCATGTAACTCGTGGACCTCCAGCATATAACAATCAAATGACCTTGCTGTTAAAGTATGTACTGTGGGTCATCCACAAAAGGCAGCACAAATGAACTGAGAAGGTTGAAAATATAAACAAGGCTGAACGGAAACCAACCTACCTGACGCAAACCAGAGGGAAAGAAAACCTGTCTGGTCCGCCCAGATCAACATGTAGTGGCTCTGAAATCCAAGCAAACCTAAGCATCGCCCATTGGACCACCTATTTACACAAAATGGGAAGCTTTTGGATTTTTTTTATGTTTAGAAAGGATTTTACCTGGCAGGAAGCAAGCACAATTCAACAAACCAATAATTCCCGTTACTATTGGAGACAATATTAGCCCTCTGTCTCTCAATTTTTTATTTTATTTTTAAAGCTCCAATTTAAAAAGTCATCTTTTTTAGACTATTACACTGGAAAAAACACTTGATAAATTGCTGGAAGAGACTTCTGAAAGAGTCTGTATCAAACACGTGTCTTTCTGTTCTTAGTATGAGCAATTCAGGTCAGGGAAAGGAATTAAATTTCTGATCTCAAGAGTATTCATTATGTACTCATCCTGCCACTTGCATGAGTAATTACTATGCTTATATTGTATTTGATCCTTGGAATTTCATAATATTAAACAGGTAATCTTGAAGCACATTGCTGTATTTTCTCTCCATACACCAAAACTTTATACGTGGCTACTATTTTATGCTATTTGCTTTGTTTTGTCTTAGGCCCAGTAAAAAGAAAGGAGTGGGGTTTCCTGCTATCCCCCTTCTTCCACTGTTTTAAACTAAGGCATTAAAATCCAAACATTTTATAGCATACCTAATACTGTCTATCTGGTTTTGACATGCTACTTGGCATTTGTGTCTAGAAACGATGTGCCTTGAAGGTATCTAAACACTTCCCTTACTTTCAGGACTTACTTGCATGCATGTTTTTACATATTCTTTGGCTAACTTGCTAATGCAGCGCTGTAGAACTTTTTTTCTCCATATTTTCTTTTTTTTTCCTATGCAAGCTTGAACTGCAACTGAACTTCTCTAAGCTGTGATAAAGTCCAGATCCCGCTCCCTTAAGATCAGTTCCTTATATCATCTCACAGATGTAGTGAGCTTTGTTCCTTAAAATTTGAACTCGATTTTAAGGGTCTTTTCCAACCTAAATGATTCTGTGATTCTATGAAATAAGCATCACAAAGGAAAAACCTTATTTCTCTTCACATTTTGGCTGTGCTGCTCTACAAATTGCAAGGATTTCTGTCCCTGGGTGTTCTTCCTCTCCTTCTACTTACTTCCTCCAGTATGCTGGGTCATTCTTGCAGGAAATGTAGAGTGGGGAAGAGATCAAACAAGTTCAGGGAAAACGCTTCCCCTCCAGGAGAGGTTTTTGTTAGCTAATTTCCTGCCCAGAATTTGCCCAGTTGCATCAGAGTCTCAGCAGTCTGTGAAAATTCAGATGTCTCTTGTGATGTAAATGGGTGACGGAAAATGCCTCATACTGTGAGCAGCATTAGAGGAATGGTGTGCTATTAACACTACATGCATTGTAGTAGCCGAATTAAGGTGGGTGGATTTAATGCCTAGCATATAGTCTGGTTTTTTTGTGTCTTTTACTACCCAGTTGCATCTGGAAACAAACTGGTGTGTTACATACAGCATTTATGTGACAGGCGGGCTCTTCATTCCTCTAACACTCAGATTCTTTTTCCGTTTGCAGTTTGAAGGGAGGAAGTACTGTGAACATGATTTTCAAATGCTTTTTGCCCCTTGCTGCCATCAGTGTGGTGAGTTTTACATCAAGGTGAAACACTGTGCACTGATCACAAATGGGAGCGTCACTGGGGGAAGAGGTGCAACCCTTGTGTGTGTGTTCTCTGGAGATGGCCCTATGCAGCTGAGCATCTGAACTTCCAGAATGAACTAGACTTCAGACAGTTTGGGAAGCTGCTTTTCGTAAAGGTCATCAAACAATATGATGTAAAAAAAAAAACCCCAAAACCAAAAAAGTTTGCTTATTTGATTGAGTAGTTTAGCTGTTGATCCGGTGATCCAGTGAACAGGCTATTCATGAACTTCATCTGGATGTGATCATATTTGGTCCTTCTCATGCAGTTGAAACCCTGCAACAAGTCTTTGTCATCTGCACTGACTATTACAACCCACCCATGCTGTCCAGCTCCCCATGGAAGCTGGGACAGCCTTCAATATCTACTATTACAATCAAATGATGGTCAGCTGGTCCTCTGTCATTTTTACCTCTAAGGCTTCAGCATCTAATGTCCACCCTACATATCACTGAGGGCTGCTTTTTATTTGCCACTGTTGATGTAAATGCTTGTGTGTCTGCTGCACTGTAACTATTTGCACGGGTTTTTCCCTCCCTGTGTGTGACACATCGTTCTCGGGCAGGGCTGGGAAGTCATTACTTGACTATTGTTTCCACTGGTCTGGAAGCTCTTGTGTTTCTGTGGAACCTTGACAAGGCATTACGGCTTTCAGTTACCTCAGTGAGGACTTTTGCTGAGCGGAGGGAGGGAAGCAGATGTTATGGACCTTTGAATTTAAAGCTGCAGATGTGAGCAAGCAGGAGAAGAGGAAGAAATGGGTCGGTGATGATTTCTGAGGAGCTACGCAACCTATCTCCAGTTTCTCCAGCCCACATGGCACAGCTCCCACTTCTGCTCTGGCTCCTTGTAGCACCAGCTTCCTTAAAACATCATCAAGGCACTGTGCAGAGCTGGGCTTTGCCACTGCTTGGATTTCATAAGCGCAGCCAAAATCGACTGGGCTGTTGTCAGCAATGAGGCCTCAAGCATTCCTGACATTTCTGAAGTCTGTGGGGTTTTGTTCTTGAAAAGCTATGACTTCATGGGAACGCCATAGAGCTGCATGCCCGATATTATCTGTCTGCTCTGTCTGCATCAGTTACCTGCCCGATCGCTTCCCTTTGGCAGCTGTTGAAGTATTATTCTCCAAAGCCAGGACGCAGCTTCCAACAGCACTGGGAAGCTGATCTCTCAATGCATTTTAGGCAGAGCTTTTGTACTGCTCAGGGGCCTTGGCTACAGTGTCTGCATAGAGAATAACTGAATTGTGTATGATGGACATAGCTCCACTGCCTGTGTGGTACAGTCACACTGCGTGTGAAACAGTGGTTCTCATGCTATTTTTTTAATGCCTTTCAGGACAGGATTCCTTGTGGTAGATCAGAAGCTGCATGTGTTGGAATGACTGTTCTGCACCTTCATGGCAGCTTTGCGTTTTGGCTCCATGAGAGGTGTTTTGCAGGGTGTCCGTAGCTACCCAAGCTCAGTTCTATTGTGCTTTGAGCATAGTACCCCTTCAAGGCTTGGTCTTAGTGGAATAGAAACCAGTACTATGTACATGACAAGTTAAAGGTGTCATCTTCTTGAAGAAAAGGAGGAAGATTAGGACACAAGAAAGACATACTATGTAAAGAACTCCATATATTTCTGAACAGCTTGAGAAGTAAAAACAGGAAAGGGACTGATAAAGGATGGTTGCAGAGAGGAAGTACAGTGTGCATGTAGAAGGGCTTGTCTGTAAAGAACAGAAGGTCCTCCATCAGCACAACATTTTCTTCTGACCCATAGCAAAAAAACCCAAACAAACCCAAATTCCAGAGTTTAGAACCAGAACTGTGATACTGGAAGCAATGTATCTTACCAGATTTGGAGGGGAGGAAGAGGATGATGCTGTCATTCTAGCAATTCTGTTGTGGGTTGATTTTAACTTTGGTATGTTGTTTTACATCATGGTGTTGTGTTTCTTACAGGTGAGTTCATTATTGGTCGTGTTATTAAAGCTATGAACAATAGCTGGCATCCAGAGTGCTTCTGCTGCGATATCTGCCAACAAGTATTGGCCGATATTGGATTTGTCAAGAATGCTGGCAGGTAGATCTTCAACCTTCCTTCTGTTAATTGATGATGAATAAAGTTAACTAAGAGGGAGGGATTGAGAGGTTTTGTTCCTAAAGCTTTCCAGCTGAGATGGAACAACTGAAGCATCTTTTGTGGGGAAAAGTCTAAGAGTGCATCACAAAATTAAGAATGGGTATTTTAAAATACACACTTTAAAAATTAACACCACGTTTCTTGGCAAACTGATGTTTTGGGGCCACTGTTACGCTTAATAAGACAGAAAACATTCAGTTACAGAAGCATTGTCTTTATTTTTTTTCATAGAATGTTTACTTTCTTTTTCCAGCTTAGGTTTCCCGTTTTGGTCTTGTTTAGTACCTATTTATTAATAACCGCTTTAAGTTCAGTGGGAACCTTCACAGAGCAGGATATTTTTACCAGCTGTGATCAGAAAAATGTTTGACATGTGGATTTTACAGCCATTGGCTTCATATGTATAATACGAGAATTTATAGCAAACTCTGTCAACACAGCTTAAACTCAAATGAGGCTTCCATGGTGATAGAAGATAAAAAGATCACCCTGCCTCTTCTGAACTTGGTTACTCTAGCTAGGAAATAATTTTAAAGACTATTTTCCCTCCAAAAAGGGCTGATTGAAAGGAGGTTCTGATAGAATTTTGGCTTATAGCTTGCACTGTAGTACCTGGTACCAGTACTTACCTCTCTTCTTTTTTATGCTATTTCAGACATCTCTGCCGTCCTTGCCATAACAGGGAAAAAGCCAGAGGCCTGGGAAAGTACATTTGCCAGAAGTGTCACGCCATTATTGATGAACAGCCTCTCATATTCAAAAATGATCCTTATCACCCTGATCATTTCAACTGTGCAAACTGCGGGTAACTCGAGTTCTGCAAAGGGAAACGGGAAAATGTTGTTTTTACTTGCTTCATCAGTTTACATCTTAAAGTGAAAACCTCTCCTGTGCAGCTGGCAAGAGGGGTAGGGTTTGAGTGCCTTGTGGCTAGATACGTGTTACTGCTTTTGGGATGATGGAATGGGACCTTGAGTTCAGGCAATCTGTCAGGGAGTAAAGGAAGACTGGACTCTACAGAACAGGATGGTATCTTCCAAAGTATGGACACAGATAATGGTTTCTGCAGTAGTGAAATGACAGCTTGTTATTCTGCTGTGAGAAGAAGAAAAGTGGTCCTCTTTGGCTGCTTGAGTTACTATCTTGCCTGTTATTTCATTTTAGCTGAGTGGCACACAAACTTTGTTCTGTCCTTTTAAAGCCTATCTGTCTTTTTCTTAGATGCTTTCTCCCATCTCATTTTATCAGCTGCTGCAACTGCAGCCCATGAAGCTGCGTATTTTTGCACTGCACTGAAGCACAGACCGTGGAGCACTGTAGGATATAGCATGGATTATTAGTTGTTTATTTCTGGTGCAAAGGCAGCTACTATTTCATTGCCATAGCAAAGACTGATTTGGATAACAACATGTACAGTTGTGTCAGTGGCAACCAGCTGAGAGCATTAGTGAGTATGGCCACATTGAAAATTTAGCTGTTCTCAGCATTCTAACCATGCAAATTAGTAGAAAGTAGAGTATATGAGATTCTGCAGTTGGCAGTGAATAAATGTAGTTAGCTTATTTGAGTCCATAGTTCTCTTTCTCTGAAGGCTGATACAAGAAGGAAGATGTACCTAGATGTAGAGAACTACATTTTACTTTCAGTTACAGATACGCAAATCTAAAATAAACCAGTGATAAGATTGCCAGAATTTAAACTAAACATGTCTACAGCTTGCACACACACATTGTGCCACACAGCCCGAATGAAGAATGCCAATAGCTCAGTTGCGGTTTCCAGAGACTTAGTGCCTTAGTGCTTCTCACTTTGCAGCCTATTCTCAGTCTGCTATGATCCGTCTTGAACTGTGTTGAACTGTCATATTTGATGCTGCTGCATTACTGTAGGACAAATACAGTTTCTAAAACAAATTTTAAAAGTTATTTTTTTCTTCTCAGAAGCTCTCAGGAGTTGACATTGTTCAGTGCTGTTACTCATGTTCTCAATTCATGAACTTTTGAACAGGAAGGAACTTACTGCTGATGCTCGTGAGTTGAAGGGAGAATTATACTGCTTACCTTGCCATGACAAAATGGGCGTCCCCATCTGTGGGGCATGTAGGAGACCAATTGAGGGCCGTGTGGTGAATGCTATGGGCAAACAGTGGCATGTGGAGGTAAATATTAGATGTTATATATTGTCTTTTACAAAAGTAAATGTCAACATGTGTATCTGTGATTTTGCTGATGAATTTCAATGAAAGGATTAGAAAAGTGTGCAGCAATGATTAGAAAATGTCTTCTCCTAATCCTGTTTTCGGCCTTCTTGTGGCCAGTTTTCCATGATGAAATAGGAGTTATTTCCTACGTTATGGACAGCTTTGTGAAACTAAAATCATTTATCAAAGGAAGCACTGTGAGCTCTTGTGGTTTAAGCCCAGCTGGCAACCCAGAACCACGCAGCCACTCACTCACTCCCCCTTGTTCCTCCCCCCACTCCCAGAGGGATGGGAGGAGAATGGAAAGAATGTAACTCCCATGGGTTGAGAGAAGAGCAGTCCAGTAACTAAGGTATAACACAAATCACTGCTGCTGCCACCAATAATAATAATGATAAGGGAAATAACAAGGGAAGAGAATACAATCGCTCACCACCAGCCAACCGATACCCAGCCCGACCCGAGCAGTGATCTAACCCTTCCGGGTAACTGCCCTCAGTTTATGTAGTGGGCATGATGTGCTGTGATATGGAATACCTCTTTGGTTAGTTTGGGTCAGGTGTCCTGTCTCTGCTTCCTCCTGGCTTCCCCTCCGCCCTGACAGATCACGAGACTCAGAAAGTCCTCGGTCAGAGTAAACATTACTGAGCAGCAACTAAAAACATCGGTGTTATCAGTGCTGTTCCCAGGCTGAAAGTCAAAACCAGCACTGCACCAGCTACTAAGAAGGAGAAAAATGACTGCTGCTGCTGAACCCAGGACAGGTCTTTACAAAAGAAAATTTCAGAGTGTAAAGTACTATGAGTGGAAGTGCAGTAAAATTCTGTGTCAACCGTAATGTTACTGAGCATCATAATACCCTTATGTCTTCCATAGTCGCCTGCCATGTAAATATCCCTAAAGCACTTTATGTGAGAGTTCATATTTCAGAGGCGTGTGCAAGATGTAGTTCTACATCTTCCAATTGAAATCAGAAAGATAAACAGTTTATTCCTTTTGCTGTCTTCACAAGAGTGTAATAATGTTGTACATTATCAACAGTTTAATATCCCTTCATTCTGTTCATTGATAACATATGGGAATCCCTTTGCTTGATTTTTTTCTTGTTGTAACTTTTGTATTGAATCTTGAAGACATTAAAAGGAACATTATTTTAGTAGTCTAAATGTAGAAATGAGAAAGTTTTAATTCTCCTTTTCAAAATGGCACAGCTAGCTCACTAGACTTCACTAATGTTCAGCATTGGGTTTGGTTGATTTGCTTTCCAGAAAAAAAAATCATTACTTCCAAATAATAACAAAAAAATGGTGTGTCATTTTCTATGTAGCATTTTGTTTGTGCAAAATGTGAAAAGCCATTCCTGGGTCATCGTCATTATGAGAGAAAAGGCTTGGCATATTGTGAAACCCACTACAACCAGGTAAGGTTGAGTATTTTTTAAACTGGTGTTAATCAGTAAACTCATGAATTGGTTTTATCAGGTAGAGATGGAAACCCATGGACATTCTTCTATTCTCTCAAAGGCACCTGTGGGTATAATGCCAATTAGCAGATGTTATGTTATAGTTAATTTATATGGGTTTCTCTGTACATTGGTATTGAGAAAGTAAGTTGCAGGTATTTCACAATGGATAGCCAGGACAATCAGTATGGAGTTGTTCTTCAAGCTTATTGGCAGTTAAGTAGAGCTGTTACAAGCTTTTATATGTCTGGGAGATCATAGCAGGTAATGGTCTTTCCCAAGAAACTGAGGTATATTTACCACTTGTTAGCTGTGGTTTAAGATAAGGCCCTAGTGACTAGTGTGGTTTTCCCTACAGCTGCTGCACTAAGGGGACTGACTGTTTTAACCCAGTTCATTCATTAGGTTGCTGAAGACTGCAAATACTAAATTTGTTAGATGACACCACCTAGTGACCACTTACATTTATGTAGGAGTTCTATAGCATAGAATTATATACTCACAGAATGGTTTGGGTTAGAAGGGACCTTTAAAGAGCAGCTAGTTTCAGCCTCCTGCCATAGGCAGGGACACCTTCCACTAGGCCAGGTTGCTCCAAGCCCCGTCCAACCTGGCCTTGAGCACTGCCAGGGATGGGGCGGCCACAGCTTCTCTAGGCAGCCTGTGCCAGTGCCTCACCACCCTCACAGTGAACAACTTAATCATCTCTCTCCAGATTCCCTTGATCGTGTAGTTCTGCATCATGATGCATAGACCTTTTTCATTTGGAAGCTGTCAGCGTTGTGTCTTGTCCACCTCTTCATTTATATAAATACAAGAGTAAGGGTTATATCTGGGAGTTGTAAGGCACCTGCTAATTACAGATGGATTCTTAATTTGCCAGTGATGAAGGGCAGATGATTGAAAAGTTGCTGGCATACTTGTAGCCAATAAATGCTATGACATTAGTAGTAATAGTGCTGCAGCCATGATGAGGCAGTTGCACATCCCAGGCAAGTGCTGTATGTAGAGTGGATGTCTTTTACTAGGTTAACTTCTACAGTTAGAAGAAAAGACATGAAACTTTGGGCACTTCTTAACTGTTGTGGACAAATGTTAAACCCTGAAATAGAATGAATAATTTTTGGCCTGAATTTTCCTCTTTTTTAACAAAAATAACATTTCCTTACAGTTTTTGCCAGAAACAGTAATGTGTTGTTCTAGTCATCCATGTAAGTCCACATGTTAAACTGGCTGGTTATTAACTATGTGTATGTGACACCAACTGCTGTATTTCAAATGCTCAGGATTAGAGAAATATTAAAACAAAACAAAATTGATCAGAGTTACACAAATATTTTTATCTTTAATCTTGTAAAGATTTTTTGTGATGAGATGATGCAAAATGTACTTGGAAAACCAGACCAGACTTGCCAGCGTTCTCTTTATTTTACTGAAATATTATGTCCATCAGCTGAAGTATTTTGTTAGTTTCAGAAGTTCCTCTTAATAAAATCATTACATAAAAATTTGTCACTTATCTTTCCTCTTCAGCTGTTTGGTGATGTTTGTTTCCACTGCAACCGTGTGATTGAAGGAGATGGTAAGCACTTTTCTGTTTCCTTAATGCTCCTTTCTGATGGAAGTCCTCTTTAAAAGTGAAAGTAAACGGAAAACAGCCCCCTGCTGCATCCTTGATTGTTCTTATTAAAATAATACCACCCATTCGCTTGATCAGAGATGAGGCTAGAGCTGATTAGCCAGAGATCAAGTGGTAAGAAAACTTTACAGCAAGCATTTCATGACAGTAGAAGACGATTCAGTGCCTGAAGAGAACCGTGGGCAACTGGAAACCCCTTAATGACATGCAAAAGACAGGAAGGCTGGGAGATGCACAGAAGTGGCTTCCTGCCTCACCAGCTTCCAAAGTAGGACACATGTAATGGTGAGAATGACCACACAGGCATCTCCTTAAGTGAGCTTAGGAATCATGAACCAAATATGAAAAAGTATTTAGATATTGAAAGACACGGGTGGGCACTCTAAGGGATTTTTTAAAAGTGCCTAGTTCCCATTACGTCAGTTTGGCTCTTAAGACTATCACAGGCACATGTGTTTTGAAATCTAGGCCGATGATAATGTCACAAACCCAGTAAAAGTCATTCTTGGAAAGATATGTCCTGTAGAACTGGGCAGAACTGGAAGCAAGTGATTTAAGATTTTTGGGGGGTTTGTTGTTTGTTTGTTGTTTGTTTTTTGAGGGGAGGTGTGGTTTTATGGGGCTTTTGGAACAATCAGGTATGATAAAACGCCAAAAGCAAATTATTCTACCGGAAATAATGCAACATTATGTGCCTATTTACCCCTTCCTGAAGTAAATACTATAATGTTAGCCTAAGCCAAAGCCATTAGCAAAGTAGGAGGAAACCTCCAGCGTGTAAAAAGAGGCATAAACTAGTTTATAGTCATGTAACTATAGGGTGAGACCTACATTCCAGAGGTGTGCTTTCCCCACATCTTCTGAACTGGACCTGCAGAACAACAATCCAAAACACTCTAGAGGAAACAGTGTCCTCTTCTTCAATAAAACCCTGAAAAAATGAGCGAAACTGGAACTTGAGGTGAATGAATAAATCCAGTTTGTACCATAATTACATCTCTGTATAATTCTAACCTTTCACCCTATTATCTGACACCCATGTTGTATGTTTTGATCTCTGTGGAAATTAACTGAATATAGTGTAATGCAGTAGTTTCTTGATTTTCAATGTATGTCATCAGTTACATTTCTTCTTTCATTTATGCACACAAATTTGACACTGCTGTCACAAATTATGAATATCCAATATTACTCTCTCTCTGACTGGTGAAACAGACATCTGTGGCAGCAGTTTTTGAATGTCTACGATTGTTGCTTGGGAGCAAAGACTTTCATCTGACTAGTACTATTTTGGCAAGCAGTGGAATAGTTGCATCCGTGGACGTGCTTGCCTCACACTGCAGGAAAAAGGCTCTGCATGATAATGCTCTGGTTCTGTTTGTTGTTGACAAAATACTGTATATTATGAGAAGACCACTGTCCTGCATCCTCTAACTTGGATTAAGAAGAGAAACACATTTAAGCAGGGAAAATGAGAAGGTATATTGAAAAAGAAGGAGAACAGAAAATGGATTGAGATACAGAACAAAGAGAAAATACTTTCTCTCCAAAGCAAAGAATAAAAATATGTCCAAGTTTGTCTCGATCAAGTAATTTACTCCATGAGTCCATAGATGTTTTCACCTTGGTAGTGCTGATTTACCAACAGTGTCCTTCGGCTGTGCAGGTGCTACTGTTCATGGCACTGCAGTCTGACCTGGACCTGAGAAATGAAACATAAACACAATTTTGCTGGATTGGTCTTCAGCTGAAAAAGTTTCCTGATGAAGTTGAAAACACAGCCTCATAGAACAGTTGCCTGAGGTCAGTATGCTATCAGATGAGGTGGAGGCAAGAAACAGAAGGCAGAAGGAGGTTAAACTGGTCTTGTCTCAACTTTATCAATGCTCACAGTCCTGCTACACTACACTCCCATGTGCCTTTCTCATCTTGTCACGTTATTCTTGTAATCCATAATACTTGATACAAGAATCAAATGACTGTTCTTCGTGCCTCATGAACATGTGAGCTTAAAATTCCTGTAACAACATTGTTTGTTTGTTTGTTGTTTTTTTTTTGTAATGTTAATGATTTCTTCTTTTTTTCCATCACCTAGTTGTGTCTGCTCTGAATAAGGCATGGTGTGTGAACTGTTTCGCTTGTTCAACTTGCAACACTAAGTTAACACTCAAGTAAGTTTATCAGTAAGAGTGATGCCTTCAAAACATATCAGTGTTTATCTTCAGAGTGTAGATGTTCCTATAGTGTAACTGTTACAGTATGAAAAAATATAAAAGCAGCATTGAGAAAATGTGTGCATCTTTCTTCCTCTTGCTCCACTTACTAATTTACGTCTTGTTCAGCTCTCTGTTCAGGTCTTCCTTCACCTAGTATTCTTAACTCTTCTCCTTTTCTGTCCTTTATTTTTTCTGTGTTTAACTCTAAAGGGATAAGTTTGTTGAAATTGATCTAAAACCTGTCTGCAAACACTGTTATGAGAAAATGCCAGATGAATTTAAGCGACGACTTGCCAAACGGGAACGTGAAGCAAAGGATAAAGAGAAGCAGAAAAAGAAAAAGCCAATCTGTTTGTAAACTTTTTTTCATTCTCACCACCATCTCTGCTCCTTTCTTCTTTGGTCAGTGCTAAGGATGCTTTTATTTTGAGTTCTTGCATGAATTTATGGCATTCAAAACCAAAATATTTTTCACACAACTGCAACTTGAAATCTTGTTATTCCATTATCTTATGTTTAGTTTGTTCAGCTCTTCAGTTAGTTTTTGAAGGCTTTTTAAATGCCACAGTTAATAAATATGGACATTTGGGTAAAAACAGGATAACTTACTCAACAGGGTATGTGTCATTACTGCTTATGGTGTATAACCTTGTAAAAGTAACTTCATAGATATGTGTAAATTGCAGTTGTAATTTTTTGCCTGTGCACATTTAATAGTGAACTTTTAAAACGTATTTTTCACTATCCCTGATGATAAAACTTTGCCTGTATTTTGCTTCATCATTTTAGGAATAAATTTGTTGAGTTTGATATGAAGCCTGTCTGCAAAAAGTGTTATGAGAAGTTTCCTCTAGAGCTGAAGAAAAGACTGAAGAAACTGGCTGAAACTTTGGGAAGGAAGTAAAGACTTCATCTGCTCTCCTCCTCCTTTGGGAAAATCCTATATATATTACATGGGGGGAAATGGGGCTGTTTTGAGGCTGCAGTCAGGCAACAGATGGTGATGTATGCCTTCTATCAAATGAAATTGTCTTAAGAGTCTCTGTTCTCTACATGAGAACATGTGTGCTTATTTGTTGATAAACAGACTGTACTTCTGAACTAAATTAAATACCCACTCACCTGAAAGGTTTCTGACTCTGATAATGCAGTTGAACTGATGCAGGTGGTCCATTCTGCACAGTTATCTCTGTGGAATTTTACAGAGAGAATTCGCTTGTGAACACCTGTGAAAAGAAATTGTGCAAATGTGTCCAACTTTTGGGGCATGTGTTGTCATTTATATTAAGGAAAGTATTAACCTTCATATTAAGCATGCACAAAAAATGCGCCCAAGTCAAGTGACTTGGGCAAGAATCCAATATACTTCCCCTTGTTGGAAAAAATATGCTTGGATTTCAGGCCAAGTTGTCTCATTAAGGAGCCTTGTTTCAGATTGATCAGATTTCTAAATACAGTCACTCTATAAATGACCTACTTCTTCTAGATTATGCCTACATGATGAATCTTTGTACATCAGGCTTAGCATGAAATACCTATATATAATATGTATTCCTCTTGCAAGAAATGAGCATACTCAGAACTACTTGAATTTTGCTGTATTCCACTCAAAATAACACATTAACTTTTATATATGCTTTTGCATTCTATTTACTTTTTGTGCCTTATTCTGCTGGACCATACATAACAGTGTTCTATTAAATATATATATATAGTTTTATTTTTTATTTCATATTTTTGTGCAGAAATATATACAAGGTATTTTCAAAAGATAACATACTTTGCCTTAATTATGCAGGATGTGAAGTATTTTATTTCAAATGTGAACACCTGAACTTAAAATTTAGCTTCTAGACTTAATTGATTTTCAGAACAGTACTGAAAGTGCTTATTTCAGTGAACTGGCAATATTATTTTTACACCTAACAGTGTAAATACACAAGGTTTGATCCTGCTAGGATCTACTTCTATAGCCATCCTCAAGAACTGAGCTCACAAATCATCAGAATGCCTTATAACATAAATTGAATTGTTTTATACTATTGACTTCTGTCCATGCAAATCTGTTTCATTTTTCCCTTTCTTATAGAAAATAGTTACTTAGGACTTCTTGATGGTACATTATGAAGTACGCTTTTTTATTTTTTTTTTAATTTTTTAGATATTAGTGACTTAAACAGATTTTATGTAATTACATCATAGGAAGTAAAATTTTCTTTCCTGTTTATGAAAAATCAGTTGCTTTAAAACACCTGCTTTCCAGTGTTCTCAATAAAGGCTATGTTATTAAACCTTGTATCACCTCTCTTAAATGAGTGCTTGAGAAGGGTGGGAAAGCAACTAGGCTCTCTCGGTTCCCTATGCTTTTACGTGTGAGTGTATGTAAATACTTCCTTATTATCCTGGTTTAAAGGAGACATACGCCTTTCCTAAATACCTCACAGGAGTTAGTTCTTAGGTTCATGAAAGAAACCGCAGTTTGTTTTATGAAGAACAGCTTGATTCTTCTGGATGTTTTCTGCACTGGCACAGTTGCTAGGTTTCCCCTAAGAAAGTATCTTGTCTCAGTTTAAAATGTACACCTTCCTAACAACTTTTTTTGTCCTACTTTGACTGTAATGAAACTGTCACCCCAAACTTCCAGTTTCGTGCTAGATATGGTATTTTTTGACTACTATATAATATGTAGTTGTCAAATGCTGTAGTTCAGCAACTGAACATAGTCCTGACTCTCTTCAAGACTGGAAAAGCTTAAATGTGCTAAATAAATGTACATAACTAGCGTGGTAGTCCCACTGGGTTGTACTGTGCCATGGATTGAGTAGACCGTACCCAGCAATGCTTTCTTGTTCTAGGTTTTTCATGTTACACTGACTGTACATCTTTTCCTTCAGCCTATGTATGCACAGCCTTACTGCTTGAAGAGTTGGGAATGGTCCCTAAGCCTGAGGCTAAATGGCAAGACCTGGCTCACATCCACACTGCTTGGAGTCACATCCATCTACAACACAGAGGCCTTGTTTACACTGTGCAGCCGCACGTCTGTTTTCAACTCAGTGGTAGCCCTGTGGTCCTAACAGGTTTTATTTGTTTCCAAACTCCTAATGGTGAAGGCTGTGCTACTATTCACCAAGCAAGCAGCTTCTATTTCATGAACATGAGCATATGTATCTCGGACCCCACGATGTAGCCCTGAGAACATCTGAGGGTACTTGAGCGTTCAAAGCCTGATGAATCATTGAAAAATGTTGGCTGGAAGGACTGCTACAGATCAACTAGCCCAACCATCTGCTTAAAGCATGCCTAGCTCCAAGTTGGATCAGTACTGAAGGTCTTGCTCAGCCAAGCTGTGAGTATCTCCACATGAGATTTCAGAGACCTTTGTGGGAAATACATTCCTGTGCTTAATCACCTTCATGGTAAATTTTTATTATAATTATTATTATTGAAATCCTAGCTCAAGTGGAGGGTTCACTAAATCCATACTGCTCTCCTGGGAGCTGTCTTTGGAGTGAACTATCATTGCAATAATACCCCTGGACATTGTCATGAAAAGGATTAATTAAAAGCAGTTGCAAGAACAGCCAGGGAGCAAGCTAGCAATTAGACAGCCTGGATGATTACATGGCTGGTGTTGAAACTCACTTCCTGGCCTGCCAGTATTCTAAATATTATGCATAGCTGCACATACGTTCCTGAAAGAGGCAGAGTTTATTATCGTTTTTCTACCCATGACCCCTACTAGGTCTCTCAAAAAAGGCTCTGAGCCTGGGATTTGGGAATGGATGCCCCAAAAGTCTGGCTCCTTTCTGCATGGGATCAATCACACAAGAGGAAAAGAAATGCCTTTAGAAGCCCCTGCTTAAACTAACAGTAGGGAGTGCTTCAGAAAGCCCAGTGAGTATAGGTGAAGGGAGAAGAAACTGAGCCTGCTGCTGCTGGTGCAAGTGCTGGGCTCTGTGCCATCACGCAGGTAGCCAGCTGAGCTGTATGCAGTTGGTTTGCAGGGACAGCATGAGTCCCTGCTGCTGTCCCTGGTGAGCTGTCCCCATTAGGGACAACACAGGGTGTGTGCCCCTTCTACAGGGATGGGTGAGAAACAGCAGCCAGTATCAAGGCACGCTGGATGTTGTGTGCGAGGAGGCAACTTCCCATGCCGCTCCATCAGCTGAACAGCAGTAATTTCCTCCAGTGAGCCAGCTGAGACAACTCCAGCATTCTCTGCACCAACACCAAGGCTTTAGTACTTAGCCTGACAGGGGCTCATAAACTGGTAACCCCAGCTGTAGACACACTGTAGAGAAGTACAGAGAAAAAAAGTATCTTCTTTCTTGGGGAATGAAATCCAATGTCTAAATAAATCACCATTAATAGAAGAAATAATAAAAAAGGATTATACTTTCAGGGTGTTGCATGGGTGCTGCTGGTGGCCTTAAAGGACCAAGCAGCTGTTTTCTTGGTTTTTTTTTTCCTGCAAGGATGGCAAAAACTGGGGGGATGTCAGCATTTTGTAGGTGTAGCAGGACTCACAAGGCTATCAAGGGGTTGCTTGGTATTAAGAATTGGACAGTCTTTTAATGATGCTTTTCGAGAGACAGAGCCCAGTGGCCTCATTTTGATCGAAATGTCTGAACTGACGAGTAATTCCAAGGAGCAGAACATGGGACTGCCCGCTCAGGACTATACTGTGAAGTCACCACCCCACAACCATCAAACTTAGAACTGCAAGTTGAGAATTTCTTCTGCCTTGAGACTTGCCAGTCGTCTTGTCTTCTGACCCATGTTCCCAGCTGTGCTCCAGGAAGGTAACAAAGAGCATAATCCTGCTTTCACAGTGCCTGGAAAGTAAAGCTGCTCACCACAGCTGCTGAAGTATTTGGAAACTCATTTTCTAGAGAACTGGATCTCCTGTGTTTACAGTTGCCGTGAATCACAAGGCAGAGCTTTAAGTCAGGAAATACTAAAGCTCAGTTCCACACATGTGAAGGTTCTCTGGCACAGCGTAAGACCCGTGCATTAAAGGAAACTGGCCTAATAATGGAACAATGACCAGCTTCCCCTTACATTTAGGGGTGTACAGCAATCACGCAGCCCTCAGGCCGTGCCTCACCCCGGCCCAGCCCGCCCGTGCCGTGCCGTGCCGTGCCACGCCACATGAGGCCCGAGGCCCTACGCCCTGCGAAAGACGATAGGGAGAGCCCCTGCCATCACCTCAGGGACCCAGCCGAGGCCAGCCCCGCGCTACACCTACCACCACCACCTCACCACCCCTCTCCACGCCATGGCGCATGCGCTAGAGCGCGGGCCCGCCGAGGCCCCGCCCCTCGCGGCCGGGTGTCTCTCACTCTCGGGCGGCAGCGCGGCCTGCACGGTTGCGCGGGAACTTGCGTAACGCGCTGCGGCCGCCGCGTCGCTCCGGACGTCGCTTCCTCCTTCCCTTCCGAAGGCGCCGCGCGAAGGCCGGTGCGGCAGGCGCTCCTCAGGGAGAGAGGCCGGGTGCGGCCTTCCGCCGCCGCGGCGCCATGATGAGGCGCACGAAGTCCGAAGTGGAGCGGTACGTCGCTTCTGTGCAGGCCGCCGCGCCTTCCCCCAGAGAGGTGAGTGCTGCCGGCCGCGGGCCCAGGCCCGGGCCGCCAATGGACCTTCCGCGGCCTTTTCCGTCCCGCCCAGCGTGCGCTGGTTCCGGGGTCTGTTGCGGCTGCTGGTGGCCTCTCGGCTCGGCGTGGCCCGTGGTGAGGCGGCTTCTCGCCCCGGGAGGCGGCTTGCATGGGGCGTCAGCGGCAATCTCCCTCGCTTTCTTAGGGACTGCCGGGCGGGAGGACTTGCTGCTCCTACCTGGCCGGGGGAGGCGGCTGTTTTCTGTGTGTGCTGCCGCTCCCCGCGCCGTATCTGGCGCTGGGGTGCTCGGGTTGGGTCTGCCCTGCCCTTCATTAGGCATGGCGGTAAGAGAAAAAGGGAGTTGTGGTGTCTGGGAGTCTTTCCGATTCCGTATTTGGGTAGGGTTTCTTTAAGTGAAATGAGGTAGGGGAAGTTAAGGTGGGGGCATAGAGTTTTGCTGCTGGAAGTGTTTTTCCTAACCAGGAGCGGTGGTTTACCAGAGCTGTGTGTCTGCTTTTTGCACCTGGTAAGCCCTAGTGTAGTTTTAAAGAGCCCAACACTTGTCTAAGTACAGAATTCTTCAGTTTTATGAGAGTGTATTTGCTAAGTTTCCTGGGTTTCTGTGTTCTAGAGAAATAAAGACTTCAAGTAGGGAACGTATGAGATACTTTCAGTTTCCTTTTATGTGACTAATATTCTTATTTGTATGACTGCTTTGTGAAGTAACAGTATTAAGAGAGGGAGAACTGGAAGGAAATACTTTTCCTACTGTACTTTAGTAACTTGAAAGAATAATGAGGAACTCTGCATGACTGGTTACCGTTTGCCATTATATCTGGAAAATAGTATACAGGTCGCAGTGAGCAGTCTTATGCAATTCATGGAAGCTGTTTAATCGTGAAAGATCCTGTTCTGCTGCTCTGAATTGAGTTTGTTGCAGAAGTAGAATATTCAGCAGTGTGTTGTGTAGAGTGAATGCATCCATGTTCACCATTATGCAGTTGAGTCTTTTTGCAGGGCCTGTGTAATGATGATCATCATCATTTGTACCTATCCCAACAGCAACAAAGTTGTCCTGTGACTTTGTTTAATTGATTTGGGTGCTCTTTAGACCAAACAGTGTCACGTACATCACTGCCAGAAATGAAATGCCCTTGAATTGTTTTGGTATTGAAATTGACAACAACAAAAATTCTCTCCTGCTGTGCTTAGGGCCAGCTGGTGCATATGTAGGATTTAGATTTTTAAAGTATTTTGATATTTTTAAGTAATGCTTACAACGAACTGTATCAGCGCAGTCAGTGGTGGAAATAATTACTGGCTTTCTTGTGTTGCTGTTAGGGGCTGGTTCTTATAAGGCTGCAAAACGTTTATTTTGTGGTTTATTTTCATCCAGGTTTAAAAGGAGATGCCAAGTGTGACTCCATTCCTACATGTTTCAGTGCTTCTGTTTGTAACGTATTGCAAAATTACAGACTGAAAACTTCAAGTATCTCGGATTTAGGAGGCCTGCTTTCATTCTAAACTGCTTCTTAAAGTTTTTCATTAATGACAGGATGGGAGAGGGAGGGAGACTAGTAATTGAAAAGTATTCAAAATGTACACATTGTTTGGAATCACAGATTTAACTAGTTCCAGTGATTTTTGGTTCACAAGCAAAATCTGCTTTTGAACTGATACAGGTAGCTCAAGCTTTACATTTCTGTTAGGTTTACTTATATGTTGATGGTTTTGCTGGTGACTTAGTTCTTTAGCTCGTTCTTTTCAGTCTTTTCCTCCTGTCCATGATCTGTCATCTTGCCCTTTGCATACTTGCTCTGATTTTTTTCTTTTCCTTTATTGCGTCCTTGTTCTACTCCGCAAAAATTATCTTTGAAAATATTTCACCATTTGCTTATAGGGGGTGTATGTTCAAGTTACCTTAGCCTGACAACATCAGAAATAAACTGTATAAACATATTTTTTATCCAAACTGAGAATGACTTCTGTAGAAATTGATTTTTCCTCAAGTATATTTAAATAGTAGTGTCTGATGACAATATACTACAGTAGGGCTAAATGACAGATCTCTTGTCGTTTGTAGGATTCTCTTTTTCTTTGCTACATTGCAAAAAAAGAGACTAAATGTTGCTGACCCTCTTCTCTCTTTAATCAGAAGTGTTTATGAAATTCCACATCTATGATGACTTGTTTGCTTCGCTTGTAGTCTCTATTTTGTGTAGTAGCTTTTGTCAGTTATAGTTAAAACTCTTAATCTTTTAATTCTTAATCCTACACCTTTCCAAACCCTTGAATTTGAGGAGTGGATTTGAGCTCATAATGAGTTGTCATATTCAGGCATTTAGAAGTGTTATGCATTGCTGAAAAGAAGGGTCATCCTGTTGAGTTTATTTTAACAGTATGCCTAAAGTATGTCATGTTTTTTTTCTCTTTCAGCTATCGATGAAAGGATTCCTCTTTGCTAAGCTGTATTTTGAAATAAAAGAATATGAACTTGCTAAAAGGTAATGTGTTGATTTATGTCTGGTTTTCTGTTCTCTAAAGTGTAAGTGAAAAGCTAAATTAATGTGAAGTAGACCAGAGAAAACAAGATCAATATAATGTTCTTTTAAGGTAGCAGTAATTGTGGGTGTTGAGTGCTATTTAAATCTTTATAAAACAACAACTTAGAAGAAGATTAGTTATGTGGTAGTGAAAAACTTACCTGGTTAAAATGGCTTTCTTTTTTTCTTGTATTATGTAGTTCTTACTGTTTCTGTTAACTACTGCTGTTGTTTTTTTAATAAACAGAAATACTTGCTGGCAAGTGAGTAGCATCTATACATGTGAAACTGTGTTGCTTCTTGCTTTAAGGTCCAGACAAAGTATCTAGAACAAAATATGTCTATACTTTTGTGCATGGCAGATTATGTTATCATTACAGCTTGGCAGAGGGGGGAATATTGAAAAATACTGGCAAAGTCGCTGACATTTTCCCCCTCCATAGGTACATATCTACATACCTCAATGTGCAAGAGAGAGATCCCAAAGCACACAGATTTCTTGGACAAATTTATGAAGCTGAGGATAATGTAGAAAAAGCTTTTGGATGTTACAAGGTAAGTACTACGCTGACCCCTAATGTCCTGCTTTATTCCTTTGTAAATGGACTTTAAGTTTCTTCCATGCCAGGCATTCTGAAAACCATGGAAGAAAACATGTTCTGTGAAAAACTGTATTATTTATTCACATGTGACAATGGAAGGCAAATGAAGCACTGTAGAGGAAATTCTTCACTTGATATCTCTTTCCTTCAGTAGTATATATTTTAAGCTGATGCTTTGTTTTTTGTTCTGGACTTGATCTGTTAAATTCTTCCCATGTCATACATTGCCTTTTGGACTAAGAATCCATGACTGTTGTAGAATTCCTTAATGTGGACTGTGATGACAACAGGAATCTAGTTGCTACTAGAAGACTGTAGGTGTAATGTGTTTTTTGTTCGGTTGATTTTGGAGGGGGTAAGGGCAGGAGGGAAAGGCAAGTTTAATTTTGATTAGATGAGCATATAAATGCCGAATTCCTGATGGAATGTCTTTGTTATGGTCTTGCGGAGGTAGATGATGTGTTCAGAAGTCTGTTTGCCAGCACAACTCCATGAAGTGCTATCACGCTTTTTAAAGTGTCCACATCTGGCTAGACCAAAGGTCCTTGTAGTCCTACTGCCTGTGTATATCAGTAGTTAGAGGTAGACGCAGAGGAGCTGGCTTTTGCATTATTTCTGTCATGGTCTTTTGGATTTCAAAAGCTGTATCTGGGTGCTGTAAACTAGTGGAGGGTAATGTATTCTATAATGATCTAACTAATTTGAATAGCTGAGTCTATTTGTGGAGGGATAACTATTTCCTGTTGTATATGGATTGTAAGATCGAATTACTTTTTTGGTTTTCCTCCTTTCTGTGCATTGGAAAAACCAGCGTTCTGTGGAACTGAACCCAACACAGAAAGATCTTGTATTGAAGATTGCAGAGTTACTATGCAATAATGACATTACTGATGGAAGAGCAAAATACTGGGTTGAGAGAGCTGCTAAGCTCTTTCCTGGGAGTCCTGCTGTTTACAGGTTGAAGGTAAATTTCAAATTACGTCTATTCTGTGGCTTAAAGAAACTTGTAGCGTCTGTCTGCAATGCTTTTTGTGAATCACTTGGTACTAAACTTTTCTCGGCAACATTGGCTTAGAGTCTTTATTATAAAATCTGTTAGATATTCTTTTGCAGCCTGACACTTTTCTCTAGCTTTCAAGAAAGCTGCAGCTACAGGCTTTAATATTTCAAGGTTAATCCTTTAAAAACACAGGTGTATTAATTTTGTGTAACTAGGCAGTAACCACATTGAAGTCTTAAAATGTCTGGGTTTTTTTAAGCAAAGTAGTCTATGGCCAGGTGTGCTGTCATTGAACCACATGGTTTGACAAGCATTACTTACTGTTGAGAAGGGGAAAATTCTTCTGAGGATATGCTTCTATGATAGTTATTTCAATTTTAAAACATCCTGAGTATTTTGTCAGGCTAATGTAATACCTGAGAAGTACTAAGAGTAGTGTAGTTTGAGTAATGTAGTCTGTACAGCGGAGGAGAAAAACCTAACTGGTACTGGAGTTGCTGAAAAGACTTGTGGGAAATGGAATGTTAACATGTTGCCTTCATGTTTAACAGGAGCAGTTACTGGATTGTAAAGGTGAAGATGGATGGAATCAGCTTTTTGACTTGATTCAAGCAGAACTTTATGCAAGACCGGATGATGTCTACATAAACATCAGACTAGTTGCACTCTACCGTTCAAATAATAGATTAAGAGATGCTGTGCTCCATTGTCAGGAGGCAGAGAAGAAAATACCTTTGCAGTCAAGCTTGGAATGGTGCTCCTGTGTTGTAGAGACGTTTGAGGTGTTTAATCATGTTTTGGTCCTGTGATAGTCTTCCATATCTTTTTAACTGGTCTAATTCTCTTAGTGTTATTACTCTGTCACCTATTTCTCGAGTGATAAGTCTTTCAATTGCCAAGTCTACTGAAACCAGTGGAATTACAAAATACTTCTTGTGGGTTTTTTGGTTTTGTTTTTAATTGGAATTTTCTCCCTAAAATTGAACCTTGTAGAGATACTGAGTTTCTAACTTCAAAAGCTTGAGTTTGGTACAGCAGTTCCATTGGGGATAAAGTTCCTCAGGCATATAGTTTCCTGGAACTTTGCTGCTGAAGAATGTGTTAAGGTCTCACCTATGAAACTGGATTATGCAGTAAATGCTACTATGTTTTGGAGAAGTACTGCCCTTGCCTTCTGGAAGGATGACTGTTCCTGATCCTGTGATGAACTTTCTTCTTTAGGAATATCTGGAATCTTTACAAGACTTGGAGTCTGATAAAAGTAACTGGAGAGCTATCAAGAAAGATCATCTGCTGGCCTACTCCAGCCTTGTAAGAATGACACTTTCTTCTAGAGATGTTCAGGAATGCAGAGAGGCACTTGAAAGGTACTGTTCAGTAAAATTACTTTCCTGTAGTAAAAAACCAACCCAGTCAACTCTGTAAGAATTGTTTGGGGGTTTGTTGGGGTTTTGGGTGGTTGGTTTTTGTTTTGTTTTTTTTTTTTCTTCCTGGGTTACAGAACATCTACCAAGCTTCTGTTTCACTGTGTGTTTGTGGATAGGAGAGGAGATTCTCTGTACTAACCGCTGAGAATTATTTTTACTGGGTTTGAACAGCAAGCTCTATCTTTTGGCAGAGATGCTAGCCTTTTTTGAATAGTCATCATGCAGTAATGGAGAAGACGTATTAATATCCTGGGTCAATTAATTTTGTCCCTTCTTTCCCTTCAGTAAGAGAATGTTGTTCTGTACTTCAGCAATTGACTAGTCCAAATTTCCCAGACAGTTAAACCCCACCCCCCCAAACCAAACAGAAAAACCACCCAAAACCAAAACAAAAGGGAACCCCCCAAAAAACAAGCACCACCTCTTATATATCAGCTTTGTCCTGGTCATTTTGTTCTAAATTAACAGACTGGTATAATTAGGAACTTCAGATATATAATGTAAGTGGGAGGGAGGAAGCCGCTTGCCGTAAGAACACTCTGCTTCAGGGAAAACTGGTGGTGTTACGGGGCCAGCTGAGCTGGCTGGTTTCAAGGTATATCATCTGTGACGCACTAAAGTAGTAAAACCCAATTGTTTGTAGTCAGTACCTCTATTAAGATCTATGTTCTTTTCTTCCCATTATCCTTCCTTTCCTTACTGGCTTTTATTGATTTACTTTTGTTCCTTAATTATGCAATGGCTGTTATAATTTATAAAATTATGTTCTTCAGTCTGGTAATCTTAAATCAGTCTTTGAAGCAATACAGACAATGCATGAGGAATATTTAATACCCAAGTATGTTTTATTTTCTTTTTCTCCTCTAATATTGACCAAAGCCATCTTGGGTTTTCTGCTGCTGTTTTAGAGCCTTTCAAAGTGAAAGGCTGAAGCGCTTCCAGCTCATGGTAATGTTAACAAGCCATTTTAGTTTTGTTGGGTAATTGAAAGAGCGTTTTAACTGTGTTCTGGAAAGCCTAAGTGGAGGTTGTATACTAGCCTATGGCTACTCAGACTTCTACAGTACCTTCTATTTTTGAAGAGCCTGTCTAGCTGTATTTTGGGCCTTTCTGATAAATGACAGAAAGGGAAGAGCAGAGTGACTAGTGCCTCCTGCATGTCTCTAAATCTGCAGTAGCGAGTTTATCAACATGTTTTGGGAAGATAGTTTTGAAAGCAGCTGTGCAAAGATGTATCGAGAGAAAGACTATCTAAGTAATATTTACTATGTTGTACTCAGTAAGCTGAGTTGAGAACTTTAGGAGTTGAGACCATTGTTGTACCTTATAGTGCAACTCGGGTTTAAACAGTGGAGTACTAAGCATTGACTTACGAAGCTACTCAATTCATAGTTAAATAATGTCAACCAAAACCATCTGCTATGGCTTTTATCAGGTCTCTTTTTAGAATCAGTCTTCTCTACATTCTAGTTTTGATCGTGTGCTTCAGTCAGTGAAGCCATATGTGAATGGGGCTGATGAGTTGTCTCGTACCTTTGTGGAAATGAAAGGACAGCTATACATGCATGCTGGAACTTTGCTACTGAAAATGGCCCAACACAATGAGGCACAGTGGAGAGTTGCGTGTGAACTAGCAGCATTGTGCTATCTGATAAGCTTCCAAGTAAGTAATTTTTCAGTTTATGCCTTTAGTTGATGCAGTTCTGGAACTGTTTTTGTTTACATGTGTGAATTCCTGTAGTCTTGAGATGAACTAGTGCTTTGTGCCTAAAGAAAGACTATCTCCTTGCTCACTAAACCCTACCCTTTCGCAATTCTTTAAGAGGTTTCAAATGACATGAATAGGGTAAATATGTATCTTTAGCTGTTTCCTTTGTCAAAGTAACCTGATTGAGAAAGGTCAATGAGTTTATGTCCTCCAGTATATTCCCTTTTCTGTGATATAGATACATGCATTAAGTATTGGGCTTATTGCTATGGGAAGGAAGGGGTATGAGCTGAATAGTTTCTATATACTTTTTGCGTAGATAGAACTAAAAACTCAAGCTTAATTCTGTGCTTTAAGAAGTAAAATTCACTTGTCCTTTTTTATGCCACTTGCTTGCATTCCAGGTATTGCTTGCTCCTGCAGGCACATAATGTTACTTGTAATATCTATAACTGCCCGCTTTGGGGTTTTGGGTGAATCCCCACTCCATTCCTTCCTGCCCCAGGATATGTGACATGGTACCTTCTGAATGAATTGTGTATTTTTTTAATTGATACAAATAAACCTTTTTCTTAATTGGTAGAGGTGATGTAAATGATCTGCTTTTACTGTGAAAAAGCTGTAACAATTCTCTATGTACTTCACCAGGTTCCTAAACCAAAGTCAAAACTAATAAAGGGGGATCAAACTGGACAAGATACACTAGAAATGTTGGCCTGTGATCGGAAAAGCCAGTCTGGTAATAAAAATAGCTACATAATTCTATTTTAGTGTTATGACATTAAAGGCTAAGTGGTTTGTTAAAGAACACATTCGTTATCTTGAGGTGTAATGTTAACAATTCAGTATGTAGTAAAACCTAGATTCTGACTGCATGTGTAAAACAAAACAGTAGTTTTGTCCTGACACCTAAGGTCATGTTTTCTCCTCTTTAGCATGTTAGTAGAGCATGTCTTTTACAGATGTTTCCTTTTCACTTCTTCAGCAAACTAAAATGGAATTTAACTTTTATGGTCTCTTAAACTACTGGAAATGGCTTCTGCCTGCTAATACTATTTTGCTAGTATTTTTACCCCCAATAGGAAAAGAAAATATCTCTGTCCTTTCCATCCTCTTACTTGTTAATCAGCTTTGCTCATTTTGCTGCTAAGTATAGACAGTTTTCCAGTCTAAAACTCTTGCAGGGCCTAGATGAAACCAAGTGAACCAACCACCTAGACATCAGGTTCAATTGTTTCAGAATATATTTTGGTAAGACAGGCTTCTACTTACATGATAGCTGCTTATTTTAAGGACAGTTGCAAGGCCCCTAGAATAGTAGTAATAATGAGATGGCTTTGTTTTCTTGAAGAACTGGATTTACAAATGCCTTGGGATTGTTGGCACTAAAAGCTTGGAAAGCCTATGTGTTGGAACACTTGACCTAATTACAGGGAGAACATAACAATCTGTAAACTTCATAATGGGAAGTCCCAGTTCCCACCCAGCCTGTAGTAGCAAAAACAGTCCAGTGTATCAAATGCTATTTGCATTCACTGTTTTATTTACGTAGAGTGATATTTCTGTTTTCTAGGTCATATGCTGCTGAACTTAAGCCATGGCAAACAAGACTTCTTTAAAGAGATTGTGGAATCATTTGCAAACAAGACTGGTTCATTTACATTGTTTGACAGCCTGTTTGAGAGTGGAGCTTCTAGAGAGAGGTCTTTTATTGGCACAAATGATATTGGAAATATCAGTACACAAGCACCAGTGCAAATGGAACTTAATAAATATGATACTGGTAAGAGCTGTTACTTTGTGAAACTCAGCACAACTTTCTGTACTAGAATCTCTTCTAAAAATACTTCCTATTGCAACAGAAGTCAAATACCTGGAATAGCTGTCCAAAGTTGCCCTAATGTCCTAGGCAAGACTTCAGACTTTCTTGCAATGTAAAGAAGTGCTTCTTAAATTACTTCTCCCAAATCTTTAAGGAATTAAGAGATTTTCTAAAAAACAGTTGTCTATTGGACTGCTTATGGTAAGGATGGAAGGGAAATCTGAGAGTCACCCCCCTCAGACTGCTTGAGTATTCAGATGACCTGTCTACTTGATGTGTTTGGCTAATTTTAAGTTTGTAATCTTTCTTAAGTTAAAGTTGGAATCTTGATGCTAATTGGTTTGCAGAATGCCTTTGGCTGCTCTGACAGAGTGAAATGTGAAATCTAGCTTTCATCAGGTGCAAGTCTTGCTAACTTGTCAGAAGTGAACATCTGCATCCAACTCTGGTTTTTTTCATAGGTGCTGTTCGAATGCACAATGACAGTCTTCAGCACCTTGTGTGGCTTGGCTTGCAGTGGAACTCTATGTCAGTCTTGCCCCCAGTGCGCAAATGGCTAAAACAGCTTTTTCACTTGCCCCAAGAGACATCAAGACTTGAGACAGATGCTCCTGAATCCATTTGCCTGTTGGACCTTGAAGTAAGTAAGCAGTCCAAGCTCTGAAATGTGCTATACAATTTAAGGGGTTTTTGGTATTTAATGCCTTTTATTTATTTATTTTTACAAAACCAGGTATTCCTCCTTGGGGTGGTATTCACCAGCAACTTACAATTGCAAGAAAAGTTTAATTCTCACTACGGTGCACATCAGCCTCAATTCTTACCATTGCCAGTGTGCAAACAGCTCTATACTGAAAAGCAAAAATCCTGGTGGGATGCCGTTCGTGCTCTTATTCAGAGAAAAACAATGTAAGGCTTTTTCAGTTTGGAAAAGTTTGACTAAGATTTTAGACAGCTTCTGCTAGAGCAGCTTGGATTGGTCCTAAGAGATTTCTGTAAAACTAATTTATTTTCTGACTCATTTTGTTATAGTAGGGACTTGATATGCTTGAAAGATTTTGAAAAATGGGATTTTAGTTTCTAACAATGCATTTCTAAACTAGAGGCAGCTTAGGACAAAAACTGCGGGCGCATGATGTGTGAACAAATGAAAAATAGAGAATACTAATCAAAGAATGTTTCTTCTTCTGATATTTAGACCAGGAACAGCAGCAAAACTGAGGCTTATTGTACAGCATGGATTAAGTACTCTGCGAACACTGGTGAAGCACGGCCTTCAACCTGCCTTAATTATCCACTGGGCAAAAAGCTTGCAAAAAACAGTAAGCTGAGATTATTTTTAACCCTGTAGAAGTTGAGGGTTTTTTCTCTCTTATTTTTCCAAACTATAAACAGACATTCAGGGAGGAATGAAATTGAGAATATATTCTTGAGAAGGGTTGTTTATTTTGTCAGGAAAATTAGTTGCTCTAGTCACCCTATGAAGTACGCTGTCTTAAACTGTAGTGTCTCAGAATCATAGAATGGTTTGAGTTGGAAGGGGCCTTAAAGATCATCCAGTTCCAACACCCCTGCCATGGGCAGGGATACCTTCTGCTAGACAAGGTTGCTCAAAACCCCAGCCAGTATGGCCTTGAACACTGCCAGGGATGGGGCAGCCACTGCTTCTCAGGGCAAACAGTGCCAGCGTCTCGCCATCCTCACAGTAAATAAATTTTTTTCCTAATCTAAATCTATCCTCTATCTATACTTTTCTAATCTAAATCTAGCCTCATTCAGTTTAAAGCCATTCCCCCTAGTCCTATCGCTGCACACCCTTGTAAAAAGTCCCTCTCCAAATTTCTTGTAGGCCCCTTTTAGGTATTGGAAGGTTGTTCTAAGGTCTCCCCTGAGCCTTCTCTTCTCCAGGCTGCATAAGCCCAGCTCTCTCAGCCTGTCTTTGTAGCAGAGGTGCTCCAGCTCTCTTGATCAGCTTGGTGATCCTCCTCTGGACTTGCTTCAACAGGTCTATGTCTATCTTACGCTAGGGGCTGTTGTTTTTAAGATAACCCCTCTGAGGTTCATCTCGTGTTTCAGAGAAGCACTCTTGGGACTTCTCAAGAAATCAAGAGAATTTGTTGAAATCTGAATTTGTTGAAATACTTCTGCTTCTGTTCTCTTCTCTTTTCTTCACCAGGGCATTAGCCTTAACTCTTTCTATGACCAGAAGGAATATATCGGACGAAGTGTCTATTACTGGAAGAAAGTTTTGCCTATGCTGGAAATGATCAAAAAGAAGAGGAGTATTCCTGAACCTACTGATCCTCTCTTCAAACACTTCCATAGTGTAGACATTCAGGTACAGATTGATTAAGCCAAAGCTGAAGTAAGGGAGGGTATATGTCATAAATTTATGTACTTCTGGTATTTTTCTCTGCATTGTATGACTTGTACTGTTGCTGCTATGAAAGTGTTAATGATGAGATTTGATAGTATCAGTGTGTGATTGGGGGGGACAGGAAGGAGAATCTTTCCTTACAACTTTATTTACAACCTATAAGACTATGACTGGAAGGTAGTAAACACCCTTAGTACCAGCCTGCTTTAAAAAACTTTTTCCCTGATTATAGGAATAAAAAGAAAATAATGGTTGTGTCATAGCATTGTTAGGTATGAGTTGTCTTTCACTTTCTTTGTAGGTCCTTCAGGTTGCAGCGTATGAAGAAGAGGCACGTATAGCATTTGCAATGTTGGATGCAGTTGATGGCAAAACTGATGATGCTTTATTAGCATTTGAAGCTATTAACAATGTGGTTTCATACTGGAATCTTGCCATGGTAATGTAAATTGCATTAATCCTAAAATAGTTTGCTTTATTTGGTTGTCTTCTGACTGGTCCTAGTTAATCACCATCCTGTTCTTTAGATCTTCCAAAGAAAGGCAGAAGAGTTGGAAAATGATACTATGCTGCCAGAAGAACAAGAAGAACACAAAGCCTATCTTCTTAAAAGCAAGCATTATTTAATGAAGATCATTGAGGAAAGCTCCTCAGATATGTCAGTAACTGAGAAAGTAAGTAATTCTTGCCTTAAAAACTAGTTTCAGGAGGTGCAGTGGCTTTAGTTATTGTTTCAAAACCAAACTGTTTGCATTTGTTAGTTTTAAGACCAGGCTCTACATTAAGGCAGGTTGAACCTTTTTCTTTGCTTATGTCAAATAACATGCTTAACACTGGTGGAGTGATAAACTCTTGGTAACTTTTGTAACCAGTCAAACTATGGCTGGTTCATTCAACTATTCAGACTACTCTGTGGCTAAAAGCTTTAATGTAAACCCATGGCTTTTGCCACTATCTTTTTGTAGAGGTTGGTAGTTTGAAAAAACAGAATTAGTGTTTGTGTGAATTGTTTTTTTTACATTAATTATGTTAATTTTTCATGTTTCTTACATTAAGCTCTAAAGCAAGTTTAGAGCCTTGCTGAAAAGAGTAGTTTGTAATGAAAGCCGTATAATTGCTCAACTAGAATTCTGAATATAGTCTGTCTTGCTCTGAGGGAGAATTGCAATGGTGATTTATGTTTCAAATAACTCTCCAGCTGCCTGTGTCTATTGAAACTGTGAGGGAAATGCTAGATACAGTGATCCAGGAGCTTGGCGAGAATGCTGAGGAGGAAGGTCCTGCCTTCAGAAATGGTCTGTCACGAGCTGTAGATTCAGAGGTGAAACACTCTACTCCATCACCAACTAGGTTCTCTCTTTCACCATCTAAGAGCTACAAGGTAAATTCAGTAATTATTATTTCAGGGGTTAGTTAGATTTCAAGAAACTTCACAAGATTGAAATAACTCTCTCTTTTTTATTTATTTTTTTTCCTCTAGTTTTCTCCTAAAACTCCTCCTCAGTGGGCAGAAGATCATAGATCTATACTTCAAATGATCTGTCAGCAAGTGGAAGCTTTAAAGGTAAGCAATTTTGTCACTATATTCAGTGAAGGACACTTTGAGTGATGATAAGGATTTAGTGATAATAGCATGGGCTAACTTACAGTTCCTGGACTGCTACTTAAATCAGTAACTTAATCTTAAATCAGTACTTTAATCTTCTGTAAACATCTGCCTAAATTGAGTGCAAGAGTAAATCTTTTTGCTTGAAAATTCTTACTTGGGACTTGGGTGGAGGTGCAGAGGCAACCTAAGGACTGTGTGAAGAGATTTGTTCTTTCATCAGCTTGGTTCTCTTCCAGGTGGGTCTGATGTTTTTATTTTTGGATTTAGAACACAATCTCAGTACTTTGTACTGCTGGAGCAGGTCCAGAGAAGGGCAACAAAGCTGGTGAAGGGTCTACAGCACAAGTCTATTGAGGAAGGGCTGAGGGAAATGGGATTGTTTAGTCTGGAGAAGAGAAGGCTCGGGGGGGACCTTATTGCTTTATACAGCTACCTGAAAGGAGGATGGAGAGAGGAGGTGGCTGATCTTTTTACCCAAGTAACAAGTGACAGGACAAGGGGTAACAGCTTCAAGCCATCATTCAGTCCTGGGGTAAACGTTGCACCTTATGGTCTTTACAACCTAGTTGATTCTATGATTCTACTGCATGGGCAGGTTTTGTATGATTCTGGGGGGTACCTCTTTTTTTCCCCCTCTTCCCCTGAACTTGAACATTCTTCTAACTAGCAAAAGGGTAGGGATCATTCCTTTTGTTTTCTTCTAAAAATGCTTATGTAATGTATACTTATACCCTTTATTGGCACACTGTCTTGTCAGAATGAAATGCAAGAAATGAAACTTAATAATTCCAACTCAAGTGCATCATCTCATCGGTGGCCTGCTGAAAGCTATGGAGCAGATACAATGTCAGAGGGTTACCAGAGACCACAAAATCTTCACGAAGCTCCATTAACAGGTAACTGCCGGATTTCTATCTAAATGCTTAGCTAAACCAAATAAGACTTCTGAAAATAATGTAAATTGTTTTAATGATTCAAAATTAAAAACTGATTGCTGGGGAGAGTCCATTTAAAATAACAACATAAAAACTAAGTATAAACTCTTTTCCTGCTGTTCTTTTTTAGTTGCTACCACTGGCCCCTCTGTTTACTACAGCCAGTCACCTGCCTATAACTCTCAGTATCTTCTCAGAACTGCCCCAACCAATGTAACACCAACAAAGGTGAGAAAAGATCTGTCCACTTAAGCTATTTCCAGTGATCTGCTGAAAATGACCACTTTTGATTCTGTATGCAGTTGGGTGTAATTGCAGTTCCTTGAATAGTGTTTGGTAAACTTGAATTGCTGGGGATAAACTGATCATTTATCTCTGCCTGATTCTGGGGACGTGGAGTTTGGGAGGGAAAGCCAGCACAATATGTTTGTAATGTGTTAATACCTGTCCCCTACAGGATACGTATGATGTTAAGCACTTAATTTCCACACAACTTCCTCCCTCCCCCCCACAAGTTGTATGGCAAAAGAGAATGGGGTTTTCGAGGCTTTTCTTGTAAAAACAAAATAAAACAAAAAAAAAAAAAAAAAAAACAAAACCAAAAAAAAACCCAGCACCACAGCCCACTCACCTTGTGCCCCTTGTTTTCAGATGCCCTTCAAGATTTAAACTAATCAGTTTAAGTTAAAATTAGTTTAAACTCATGTGAAAGCATTGCCCTGCTTTTAAACAGTACATGTTATGTGGGCTTCAGCCCAGTAAGACTTTCTCTTCTATGTTACCATAGTAAGCAAAGCACTTGGTTTTACTTTTTCTATAGGCTCCTGTCTATGGCATGAACCGACTTGCACCTCAGCAGCATATATATGCTTACCAACAACCAATGCATACACCACCTCTGCAAAACCCTTCTTGTATGTTTTCTCAAGAAATATATGGCACACCTCTGCGTTTTGATTCTCCTGCTACTGGACTCATTTCTCCCCGTGTGGGTGATGATTATTACAACTACAGTGTTCCACCAGCAAGCACAAATCCATCATTGCCTAAACCAGGATATTTCACAAAGCCTGTAGAATCAAAAGTGGTAGAAACTCCAAAGTCTAAATTTGCACAGCCAGGAACAGCAGAAGGATCAAAACCACCTGTGCCACCACCAGCACAGTTGAGTCAGCCAACGACTTTTAAATTCAACAATAACTTCAAGTCTAATGATGGAGACTTCACCTTTTCTTCTCTTCAAGTTGGAACACCGCCTGGTAATACAGCTTTTAATAACAGCGACAGCCTCTTAAGTCTTCTGACATCTGATAAACCTTTACAAGATGATAGATACATGGAGCAAAAACCAGTTAACGATCGCTTAAACAGTCAAAGAAATACCTTCACTTTTGGCAATAAACATACTCCAGGCATCTCTTTTGGAGAGGGCATGGGACAAAATACGCACAAAACCCTGGGGTTTGAGAAGAGTGATACATTTAATGCTCAAGAACCAAGCAAGCTTTTATATATGACTTCAAATTCTGATCTGGCCAATAGAGGTCACGAAACAGAGGGAGGAAGCACCCATGGTGGAGATGAGGATGATGATGGTCCTCATTTTGATCCTGTGGTGCCACTCCCTGACAAGATTGAAGTTAAGACAGGTGAGGAAGATGAAGAAGAATTTTTCTGCAACAGGGGCAAGCTCTTTCGTTTTGATGCAGAAACTAAAGAATGGAAAGAAAGGGGTATTGGCAATGTGAAAATACTGAAACATAAAGTATCTGGCAAATTTCGTCTCTTAATGAGACGGGACCAAGTGCTGAAAATCTGTGCAAATCACTACATAAATACTGATATGAAGTTAACTCCAAATGCTGGATCAGATAGGTCATTTGTATGGCATGCTGTAGATTATGCAGACGAGTTGCCAAAACCAGAACAGCTTGCTATTAGATTTAAAACACCTGAGGAAGCAATGCTTTTCAAAAGTAAGTTTGAGGAGTCTCAGAATATTTTGAAAACCGTGGGATCAAATGTTGAAGCATCTGCGACTCAGAGTAGTGGGACAGCAAGAGAAGCAACAAATCAGGACGTCAAGGAGCCTAGCAGATCCTTGAACTTTGGCTTTCAATTACCAAAAAATGGGGTGAGCAGTGAATCTGATAACAAAGACAGCCTTACAGCTGCATCAACTGCACTTGGCACTAGCACTTCTTCATTTGGAAAGGAAGCTCTGCAAACCTATTCTTCTGGTGGGCTTGGGCAGCATCTCTTGAAGAAGGATCAATGGGAGTGTAAAATATGTTCAGTTCCAAATGACGCAGCTGTGAAGAGTTGTGTATCGTGTCAAAATCCAAATCCAGATATGTGGGAAACACATGGCACACCATTAATTGAGTCTGCTGAAAGTGTCAAAGCCAGTAGTAACACTGTGCAGGACACATTTGGATCTGCTTTTGCTAAAAAGGAAGGTCAATGGGACTGCGCTGTCCATTCATTAAGAAATGAATCCACTGCTTCCAAGGGTGTTGCCTGCCAGAATCTTAACAAAACCAATGCAGCAATATCTGGTCAAGAAATTTCCTCTAAATTTGGCCAAGCAATTGCTCCAAAGGCTGTTCAAAATGACTTGGGTACTGCTTTTTCTAAAAAGGAAGGTCAGTGGGAATGCTCTGCATGCCTAGTGCAAAATGAAGCAAAAGATACAAACTGTCGTTCTTGTCATAATCCTAACTCTCAAAGTCAGCCGAATGCACCTACACCTACTGTTCAGGCATCCCCTACTCCCAGGTTTGATTTCATTCCTGATTCAAGTAAGCCGCAGAAAAATGGATTTGAAGGGCTTTTTGCTAAAAAGGAAGGGCAGTGGGATTGTAGTACTTGTCTTGTAAGGAATGAAGGCTTTTCACCAGCATGCATAGCTTGCCAAACACCAAATCCATCTGGTAAGACTGCTGGTGATTCTTCACCAGCTCCTGCTTTTGGCATGAAAAGTAAGTTATCTGAACCTGCTGGAGGGCAGTTGGGAACAGGCTTTAAGTGTGATTTCTTAGAAAAGGGCTTTAAGTTTGGTCATGAGCCAGGCAAGACACCGTCATTTACATTTCAGATTCCTACTGATACTGAAACTAAGCCTGCAAAGGAAGGATTTAGCTTTTCAGTGCCAATGCCTGCAAATGGATTTAAATTTGGGATACAGGAATCTAATAAAAATACTACTAAGAAAGATGAGCCATCCAAAGAGTGTACCACTGGCTTCTTAAAAAGCGCTGATGAAAAAGACAAAAAGGAACTGCCTTCAGATAGCGGAATTACATTCCAATTTCAAGAAACAGCAAGCAAGGAGAAAGGTGACTTTGTTTTGGGGCAAAATAGCAGCAGGTTTACTTTTGCTGAGCTTGCAAAAAATGCTCCCAGGGAAGGCTTTCAGTTTGGCAAAAAAGACCCTGACTTCAAAGGCTTTTCAAGCACAGGTGAAAAGCTGTTTTCTTCACAGGATTCTAAAATAGATCAGAAAGCCAACACATCTGCTGACCTTGGTGAGAAGGATGATGATGTATATAAGACAGAGGACAGTGATGATATCCATTTTGACCCTATAGTTCAGATGCCTGAAAAAGTAGAACCATTTACAGGAGAGGAAGATGAGAAAGTGTTATACTCCCAGAGAGTCAAGCTGTTCAGGTTTGATCCAGAAACAAGCCAGTGGAAAGAACGTGGGGTGGGCAACCTGAAGATTCTTAAAAATGAAGTTAATGGCAAAGTAAGAATATTAATGCGGCGTGAGCAGGTACTGAAGGTGTGTGCAAATCACTGGATAACAACAACAATGAACTTGAAACAGCTGTCTGGCTCAGACAAAGCATGGATGTGGATGGCCAATGACTTCTCTGATGGTGATGCAAAGTTGGAACATTTGGCAGCAAAATTCAAGACACCAGAGCAGGCTGAGGAGTTCAAACAGAAGTTTGAAGAATGTCAGAGGCTACTACTAGACATACCACTACAGACACCCCATAAGCTTGTTGATACAGGTAGGACAGCTCAACTTATACAGAAAGCAGAAGAAATGAAGTGTGGCTTAAAAGATCTCAAAACCTTTCTGACAGATGACAAAACTAAACTGTCAGAAGAGGAAAATGTAAACTCTGTTTGTACCAGCAGTACTTCTGATCTGGTTATAAAGCCGCATGCTGAAAGTACTGGGCCTACTCTAGAATGGGATAACTATGATTTGCGCGAAGAAGCATTGGATGATAGTGTAAGTAGTTCTGTATATGCATCACCTCTTGCAAGTAGCCCTGTAAGGAAAAATCTGTTTAGATTTGGAGAGTCTACCACAGGTTTTAGTTTCAGCTTTAAATCTGCCTTGAGCCCATCCAAATCTCCTGCCAAACAGAACCAGAGTAGAACATCAGTAGGCACAGATGAAGATTCTGATGTTACTCAAGAAGAAGAGAGAGATGGGCAGTACTTTGAACCTGTGGTACCTCTGCCTGATCTTGTAGAAGTGACCAGTGGTGAGGAAAATGAGCAAGTTGTCTTCAGTCACAGAGCTAAGCTCTACAGATATGACAAAGATGCTAATCAGTGGAAAGAGAGAGGTATTGGAGATATCAAGATACTACAGAACTACGACAACAAACAAGTGCGTATTGTAATGAGAAGAGACCAGGTACTAAAACTCTGTGCCAACCATAGAATAACACCAGATATGAATATACAACAAATGAAAGGATCTGATAGGGCGTGGGTATGGACAGCATGTGACTTTGCAGATGGGGAAAGGAAAGTAGAACTTCTAGCTGTCCGATTCAAGCTGCAAGATGTTGCAGACTCATTTAAGGAAATTTTTGATGAAGCAAAGCATGCTCAAGAGAGAGAGACACTGATAACCCCTCTTTCTTCTCGTGCAAATATGCTAAAGGAATCTCCCTGTGGTAAAAATGCTGTGGCTGTATTGGAAGAAACTACCAGAGAAAGAACTGACCTCAGCCATGGTGATGATACTTCTGATGTAATTGTAGAGGTTGCAGAGGTGTCCAGCACTTCAGAAACACCAACAAAAACAGTGGTTTCTCCTCCAAAGTTTGTATTTGGATCTGAATCTGTCAAGAGCATTTTTAGTAACGAAAAGTCAAAGACATTCACATTTGGAAATACTTCAGCTACTGGTTCTCTCTTTGGCTTCAGCTTTAATCCTCCAAAAAAGAGTGAAGACCATATTCCAGTGGCTCAGAGCACAGCACAGAAAGAACTGGAAGTTTCTGAAGCACCAAAAAGCTCTAGTGCCCCTCAGAAGCCTCTAGACACCAAGGTAGAAAACTTGTCTACTTCTACACAAGATGTACCCTCGAACTTCTCATTTAGAATTACGGAAAAAGGTGAGTGTCAGTTGAACTAGTAATGTATTCAACCGTGCAGCTTACTAAGCAGTCATCTCTGTGCTATTCCTTGCTCTTTATCTTAATAATACGTGGCTCTGCGCAGTTGTAATGCGGGTACCTGTTTCTTCATAAGTTCTCAAGTTTCAACTAAAAGAGTGAATTTCAATTCATAATTATTTTCCTATAAAAATGGAAGTGTGTGATGCAAGGTGGAGTATTATTACTGATTAGTGAGAAAGGGGATTTCAAATAGGAGCTGTAACTTTGAAGTGCCATACCTGAATGTCGGGCTTAAATGTTTAAAGAAGAAGCTGTGGATTCACTTTTTGAGACTTAAATAGGTGATTGGATTGGTAGTGTATGTACCTGGGCCACTGCTCTGAGTGGTAAAGTGTGAGAACAGCAAATGTATGCTTCAGCTAAACTTTGAGTTATCCCCATGATTGAACAGATGGGTATGCTAAAGCTACTTTTTATATATATGTTTAAACTCTTAATTATTGACCTCTGTAATTTCAGATGTGTAGCTTAAATAACACCAGATGTTGGTTAGCCTCTTTCCTTAGCCTGAAAAGAGATCATATGATTACACCCTCAATTATATAGTATCTGACACTGCCTGAAAAAGACACACTTGCAAAAGTCGTGGCTGCAACATGATCACTATAAAGTGATGAAGTGTCTTTGTGATAAGAATGGGATTTACTACTGTTTTAATGGTAGAGTACTTTTCTTTGAAGGCTTCATGTACTACTTCACATCAGTGAAAGGCTGTTTAATCAGATAATAAGTTTTTAATTTGCATACTAGTCTCAATTATGAAGACATACTGTCTGTTTATTAACTAAAGAATAATAAAGTGACGTGGCAGAAGATAGCTGCAGTCTATTTATATGGGTTGGATAAGCTTGCATAGAATTAGCAGATGAAAGTGTCTGCTGTGTAATGCAGCTATGGAGTACTTCCAGAACTTGGATAAGTCTGTTTTACCCATTTAAAATTCCAGGTAAACACTTATATCAAAACGATTTATTTTTTTAGGATTTAATTTTAGCCTTTTTAAATCTAATCCAATGGCCTTTTGGACAAGCACACCTTCTTTGCAACCTGATAGTAAAGGTATTTATGTACTGCACTGAATGTGTGATACTGAATGTGTGGTCAAAACACTTAAGCAGGCATGAACAGTAACCTAACTGTGGCAAAGCAGTTGGCTTGGTAATCCTTGTAATTAACGTGCATGCTGAAGAAGAGTACTTAAAATTGTGTTTGACTACTATGTTTGTCCTATTGGAGAATGTCTCTAGCCCTTAGTATGAGCTAGCACAATGAATGGCCCTGTTTAAGCTTCTAGCTTCTGCTTGCCTTATTTTCTTGCACTTCTCTGGCACAGTTTTACTGAACATGCACACTGGATCTCTCAAATTCCCCTTTTCTAAAGAAATTAAATTCCCCTGTTATTTTTAGAGAACACATCTCTTAGTGCCTGAGGTTTTCCACTTCCATGAGGGAGGCTTGAAGATCTCAAGACAGGTTATACAGTAGTATGCTTGAATATATTTAGCCTCCCTGTTGGAAGTGCTTAATTCAGTTTCCAGATCATCAGTGTTAACTACTGCACTTCTGAAAAAAAAGAGCATGTAGACAGGAGAAAGTCAGTAGCTAAAGAGCATGTAGACAGGAGAAAGTCAGTAGCTAAAGAGTTGGAGATATACATAAATATATATATATATTTATGTATATTTCTTGTATAATGTGAAGTGCATCTTAGCTGGCCAGAACTCTCTTGCTGAGTAACCAGTTTGCTTATATTCAGAATCTGTAACCAAAACTTAAGCTTGTAGTTTGATTGGTTACTAACTGTGCTTCTTGGAAGTATGCTTGCTGCAAGCATACTTAACTTACACAGTTCAACAGCATTTTAATTTTAAAAGGCAAATTTTTATTGCAGTCTGCACACAAGACAATCTTCTGTGTCTTACACTGTTCAAAATATCAAAATGTCATTCCAAACAGCATTTTCTCAAAATTGTATTTCTGGAGGCGCTATTCTTATCTAAGCACTGAACACCTGTATATATGATCTAAAGTCAACTGTTCTGTGTTTTTAGGCATCCCTGTGCATGGAGTTTATTAACAATTAAGTTTAAGTTTTTCATCATTCAGTGTCCATACTGTGAAGTGATTAAACATGTTGTGCCAATGCTTATGTGCAAGAACTGCTGCTGCCTCAAATTGATCCTGTTTTTACACTTGGGGTGTGTGAGGGCGTGTGTGTGTGTGTTTACAAAAACCCAAAGAGACTAAATATGCCTTGCTAGTGCTTCAGACTGTTCTTCACTTTTCTGCTACCTATGATAGGATTATATACTTAGTGATTATATGCAGTTGATAATTGTCTTCAGTGTAGCTTTTTGATGGCTTTGTGTTGAGCTTTGGCTTAATTACAAATGACTGAGAAGTCTAATCGGTATAAATATAATCTGAGGCTTTCTCATGGGGGATGTCTTTCAGGGAGCAGCTTCTAAGTTGTGCTAGAGCAGCATTCAAAAGAAATATAACCTTGCAGTAGTTCTGCACCTCCATGCAGAAGTACTTAAGTTTTTCTCAGGTCAGGTCATGGGCTTTTTGCAAGCACTTTATGAGTGAATCACAGTTGACAATTGCATGTTACTGTACTGGTTACATGCATAAAAATTTAAACTGATGCTTTTATATCTGGAAGAAAGGAAAATCAGTATTGTGACTAGCTGGATATTTAGGCCTACCTGGTATCAATGTCAGTTGAAACAAAAGCAAAAAATACAGTTCAGCAGTGAAAAGAACTGTTGTGCATGACGTTCTTTGTTTTGTGCCTTCCATATACTAATGATGCTTTGTGTGGATTTTTTCCCCCAAGTAGAAAGTACTATTATCACAAAACCGAAAGTCTTTTAAGAATGTGATGTATGTATGCATGGCTCTTGGTTTTCATGGCTGCCTGTGAAACTATGTTTAAGCTGTTTGCAGCATTTTTGAATAAGGAAATTTAACTTTCTTGTGGGAAGGGTGAGTAGAAATTGAGTTAACTGAACCAGTGAACATCTTGCTCTGTCTTCCTATTCTGAGGGCAAATACATGTGGTAATCTTAATCTTTATTGTTGCAGCCTTTTGAGTGGATGTTCAGAACATTAGAATCTTAATCCAGTGATGTTTGGTAGACCACCTTCATGGGGAACTTTACCTATAGATTAACATGAAGTGACTTTATTATGTGTTTGTCTTATTCAGCTACTTTGCACAAAGGCTACTGAAAGAGACTGCATGATAGTTCTTTGGGAGTGATGTCTGTTGAATATGATGAACTGTATCATCTGTTGCCAGGGTCTTCTAGCTAGCTTTATACTGCTCAGATTAAAGGAAGCTCACACTTGTACCATCTGCCTGACTGACTTTGGAAGAATTTTTTTGTTGTTGAAGACAGATTTCTTGTTTTGAAAATTCTCTGATCTTAAGGAGATCTTTTTTTTTTTCTTGTAACCTTTAATGGCTGTAAAACTAAATACTGCACACTTAAACCTCTGTGGTGAACTTGGTGCAAATTTGCTCTGTCCAATTGAGACACTTGCTCAGCTAATCTGAGAATAAACCACATGCTAATATGCAGGATACCTACATATCTTCATGACACAGTTGGAGCTACGCTGGTACTTAATGATTAACTTGAAGTCAAAGGGAGGGTCAACTGGGGCAAAAAGGTTGTGGAGAGAACTCTTCAGGGGAAAAATGTCTTAAATTTTAACTAGTACTTTGGATTTTGCTCTTATTCCACTATTCCCTAAATACTCTTAACCTACTGGAAAATTCTAGTGGTGAAAACTACTTTTAAAAACCAGCTTTATTTTAGTGTGCCCGTTGTGTCAGAGGATCAAAGGGCATGTCTATAAACATTGCAGTTCTCTTCCATCCTAGTATCCTCTTGCAGTAATGAATACCGAATTGCATGAGCAGGAAGGCTGGTGCTCCTCAGGAAGTAAGCAGTGGTCTGGTTTGTAGCGGAAGATTTAGGTTCCCACTGACTGCTTTGTGCCACAGAATTACCAAGTATTTTCTAATGAAATGAACTGTGAGCTTTTAAGAGCACACTTCAAATTCTCCTGACTAGTTTAACTCAAACCTGGAGAATGTTAACACATAGATTGACTTACTAAAATAATCAAACTGTTCTTCAAAAAAGCCAGTGCATGGATATTGATGTGCTTCTATAGGGTAATTCTTACAAATAGTTAGCATTCATGTTTTACACCTTTCCCCAGTAACTGTCCTTCTCAAAACAACATTAAAACCCTACCCAAATGAACAAAACCTTAACCAAAGAATACATGAGGCAGTTTGCTCTAGGCTGTGCTTGCAGCTTTAACCTTTGACTATGCACTGTGTCATCTTGGTTTTTGTTTGGTGTTTTTCTTTTTTTGTTTGGTTTTTTTTGGGGGGTGGGGTTGTTTTATTTGTTTGGGTTTTGGTATTTTGGGGTTTGTTTTATTTTCTTTTTTTCAGTACAAGTGGAATAGACAACTTCCTGTTGAAGGAAAGAGGAGAAAAAGCTATAATAAAGCTGATAGTGGTATTTGTCCTTGCTAGAAAAGCGAGTTAAATTGGGTGAAAGCAGTATTTTTTGTTGCTCAACAAAGTGGAAGTAAAAATTACTTTACGTTTGTAACAATAGCAGTTTCAGCAACAGCTGTTAAGGTAAATGGAGATCAGCTAATAAAAAGCTGAGCTTTCCCATAGTTAGTCTGAAACAAGTTCAGTTTCTGTTTAGGATTTTCTAGAACTTAAAGCATTTTTAAGCAGTGCAGTAGGACATGTTGCTGTAGACAACTTCACTTTTTTCAGGACTGAAGTTTGCCTCACTACCTCTAGATAGCACCTCTGTCCCTCTTCTCCATAGGCATATTGCTTGACACGAGGACTTAATCCTTATAACAATGTAAAGAAGCAGGCTTGCTTCTGTTCTGATATTTGGAATTCCAAAGAATTATATCCAGTATAATAGGATATAATTGTGCATGCAGATTAGAATTTCTTAACAGGATGCTCTGTCCTAACATCCTGTAACTTTGATTTTTGTTTCCTGTGGGTCAACAGAATTTTATGTATATGCTCCAAATGTATTTTTAACTGCCTTAGAATGAATTCAGTTCTGTAATAATGGCAGTACAGGGCTAATGTTATTCCCTGTTCTGAAATTACTCAGTTTTTAATGGTTTGTTCAATTTCTGTAAAAAGCTGAGAAGATAACATCAGAAGATGATCTTCCATCTGATGAGGTTACAATAGTTTATGAATTAACGCCTACCCCTGAACAGAGAGCTCTCGCTGGCTTTCTCAAGCTACCTTCAACGTTCTTCTGTTACAAGAATAAGCCTGGCTATGTGAGTGATGAAGATGATGGTAAGGAGTCACAAAGTTGATCTTTGTGTTGTCTTTTATGGGGAGAGGGCGTATTTATAGTGTTTTATGGGCGTTGACACTTATATTACCAATGCAGTTGTTTAGGTAAGACTAAATAATTGGATTTGAGCAAGAGGTTTACTTCTGTAACTATTTTTAGAGACAAGTACAAGTCAGTTTTTATCAAAAAGGAACATGTTCAGGTTCCCTAAATGCTGGACTAATGGCTTATTTTTTTTCTAAAGCAAACTCCTAGCACTGCAACTGGACATGTTTTATATCAAATCGTATTACATGCAACTAAATTACTCCTAATTTATTCAGCAGCAAGTATGTTAAATGGTATTTCTGCAGCGTTGTATTCAATAGAAAATTGGAGAAGACAAGCCCACAAATACCTGAGCTTGATAGTTTTTATTCTAAAAGATCTCCAGTATTTCTTCCCAATTCTGTTTAGTGGTACCTTTAATAAAATCACTCAAGAAATGTGTTTTCTGAAAACAAAATCTGTGCCATATATCTGTAACAATCTAGGCTGAGAAAAGTGTCAGTAGCACGCTGAAGCACATAAATGCAATATGGGAAATGAAAGTTTACTTGCTGACCTGTGGAACTCTTAAAACGTAAGCAAAAATTATGCATGCTTGCTAGGCTTGTGAATTGGAAGGGCTTAGCAGACATCTCTGTATTTGAGGATGCAGGCTTCTCAGCACTTACACTTGTTTCCTATATTTAAGATGAAGACTATGAAACAGCTGTTAAGCAACTTAATGGAAGACTTTATCCCAGTGATTCAGGAAAGAAAAAGAAATTGCAAGATCCTGTAAAAGGTATGTCTTAAAACATAAAAACAAAAGAAATTTTAAACTCTAAATCCAGAGAACACAGGGCACTGAGATTAATTTTGTTTCCCACAATAGTTTTTAGAAGCAGTGATGCTGAACTCAGAAAACAGCTTTAAGCTCAGTACATTGACGTGTTAGTTAGTAAAGTGGTACCTGAATGAGAAATACACATTTCAGGTGGCCTCTAACAAGAACGTCAGTGTGTCTTCCTACCTTCAGCCCCTTCTGAATATGAATAATTCAGCATGGTGTGATGCTGTACAAGATAAAAGTTGTCTGCATCTTTGAATACTTGTTACTTCTGTAGATAGTCAGTTTTAAGTTAAGCTTATGAGTTAATACTGTTCAATTAAGAAAAAAAAAGATACTTCATACTAAAAATAGAGGCGTGGAAGATTGAATTTGCAGCTTATGTTTATGTCTGCTTTGGGTGTGCCTCAGACTTCAGTGTTCCATAACTGAAGATCTGGGTAGGTACTTCTAGAAGTGAAGTTTGGAGGGTTTTTTTGAGGATATGTGCTAGAAAGGTGGTATATGTTGAGTCACCTGAAATGTGAGCAGATGCTATAGGAAGGTATTAGTACTGGCAGCTGGCAGATGAACTCTTTGTCATTGCATGGAAATTTCATGGCATCCGTAGTGAACCAGGTATGATGAATTCTAGTCACCCTGGGTGGAGTTGAGTCAGTCAGTCTTCACTTCCACTGTTTTAAACAGCAGTGCTATTTGAAAAAGCTCTTGAAAATCTGATTTCAAGTTGCTCTGGCTATCAGGAGTTTATTTTATAGTGTAGGTGTGAAAAAATTACTTTGGTAAGTAGCGGCCTTCCCAGCTATTTTCCACTGGTTTTTACTCTTTTTATTCACTTTTCACAGGGAAAAGTAAATCCAACGATGAAGGAGAATGTGCTACTACTTGGGAAAAGAAGCCAGCTACTGAGGAGAAGGCTGAAGCAGAAACTCTTGAGGTTCCTTCTACGTCCGTGTGTGGTGTCAGGAGTGATACTGAGGGTGACAGTCCAGAAGACTTCCAGGCAGAAGTTAAAACTCAAGAAACAAAAGTAAGTACTACATCTTTATTATTTGTCATTAAACTTGTACAGTTACCTTATCTACATGCTTACATCGTTTTCACCTTGTGAGAACTAAAACATCCAATGGGGAAAACTTTTGACTGTTGGCTGTGCCTCAAATCTTTGCCAACACTGAAAAAGAGGCTGAGATCTAAAGTTCCTTGGGAAGAGAAAGGAGGTACACCTGTTCTCATAAATTATAAACTGCTTTGGGTAGTAAAATCACTCCTAATGTGCATAGATAAGGACTAAGTAATATCAGGAAGTCATAGTTGTTTTTTTGGGTGTGGGTGCGTTTTTGGTGGTGTTGGTGGTTTTTTTTTTTTTTGGAAGCATAGTACTTCAAAGATACTTCAGTTTTTTATCACGTTAATGTCCTTGTGTGTTATGTGTAATGGAGAAGCTTCAGAAAGCTTATAACAACAATTTTCCTTAACACTGTTTTTTTGTTTTGTTTTTTTGTTTGTTTGGGTTTTTTTTTTGTCTAAAATGACTGTTAAGTCTCCTGAGAGGTGGTGTGAATACTAGGTTCTTCTAGCTCGTTTGCTTATTAATTTACTTTTTATTAATCTCAGGAGAATGAGGTTACAAGCTCAAGTGACTTAGTCTGTACCAGTGAGGGAGAGGTGCCTATTCCATCAACCACTGAAGTAACAGGAGCTGTCCAGTCAGCTACCAGCAATGAAGAACCAGATTCCACCACAGAAACTGTACATGTATCACAGACTGGATCAGGAGCTGAGGACACGCCTGTAGACTTGTCAACTAAAAAAAATGATTCAGACTCTTCAGAGTCAACACAAGGTATGGTCAGGGGTATGTTCTGTTTGTTTGGGGTTTTTTTGGTAGGCACCTAACTATGCTTTTCTGTAGATGAGTTTATCTAATGTAGAATATGGTTGCTGAGCTGGAGAGGAGGAGTACTAATACAGGAGTAGAAGCATGAGTAGTAAAATTGTGACTGGGGATTAAAATTACATATATCAAATTGTGGTGTGTTCACATGGTACTACTACAGAGCACTGCTATGGTCTGTTATGTAATTTATATACGATGTAGTTTCTCATTAGTTTACTGGTAAATACTGCATAAATACTTACTAGAGTTCTGTGAATCTGCACAGAATTAGCATGCCAAAACTATCTCGCACAATCTTGAGCCCTCTTTATATGAAAACTGTAATTAATGACTGTTACAAGTGTCATGCAAACTTCAAATTTATTGGAAGGTAAAAATACTGTAGTGACTCCAGTTTATTCTTGTGACTACATAACATTAAACACATCTTCTTTAAGAAAGGGAGAGAAAAACCTTTGACGTTTTCCTCTTCTTTGATAGAAAACAGAGTCATCTCATTTGGTTTCGGCAGTACTGCAGGCTTGTCATTTGCAGATCTGGCTTCCAAAAACTCTGGAAACTTTGCTTTTGGCTCAAAAGGTGAGTTAAACTAGTCTCTGAGAAAGATGCTCAGCTGGACTTTTATTTCATAAAACACACCCTTTGTGCACCAGATTTCTGCTGATAATCAGTTATCCACAGTTTTTAGCAAGTTTTTGTCACCAAGGAAAGAAACTCCGCAAAGTTTAAAATGTAACTCTCTTAATTGTAGATAAAAATTTCAAATGGGCAAATACAGGAGCAGCTGTGTTTGGAGAGACAGCCAGTAAAGCAGATGAAGATGAAGGTGGTAGTGATGATGAGGTGGTACATAGTGATGATATCCACTTTGAGCCGATTGTGTCCTTACCAGAGGTAAAGTGACTTCTGGCATGTAAACCAACATTAATATACTCATGTCTGCTAACACAGCAAGTTTTTTTAAATGCGTTGCTTAACTAATTTCTTGCACTGCTTATGTAGAAACACCTGCTGGTTTAAATCCTAGTTCATCTTAGAGCTGCGGAACATGTGCATCAGTTAAAATCTTGTATTTCATTACACCTTGACCATATTCATGCACATAACTTGTAAAAGCTAAATCTGATTCATTGTAGCACATTAGAAAACCAAGAGGAGAAACTGAGTAACTGTTAGTGCCAGTACAACTCAGCTGTGGCTTTGTATCAGTGACTTGCAGATGAAGTTCTGAGTGAGCCATGCCTTTAATGAAAAATAAAACTTTTTAAATAAAAGTTTTAATCTGAACTAGGCAGGAGATTTCTAGAATCACTGAGCAATAAAGATGTAGTACAATTAACCTCACCTGACCTAACTTTGTGAGTCTGAAAATAAATTGGTTTTCAAGAAGTAGGAGAACCTTCTGCTTTGAAGGTAGCCTTATAAGCTACTGAGTGAGGCTTCACACAGTTCATGTCTTGATTTGGTATTTAACTGTAGTGTTACAATAGCCATTTAAATTTTTTTCTGATGTTATATCATCTGGTAAATGTAATTCTAGATTAGTGTAATTATTAAGCAAAACTGCAAATAAGCAGTATGCAGTGGTGTTTGATTTGAACAGCAAATGTGATGTAGTTTGTAACATGCCTTCGACTTCCTTCAGAACTTTGTATGCTTTCGCTCATCTCTGTGTCATACTGTGACTTCTGTGATTTTTCTTTCTTCCCTTGCTTGCTGCTTCTCTTCTTCAGGCTCATTTCTCCCTCCACAAATAGTTGTTTGTCTCGTATCTCTCCAGTTCTTTCAAGTGTTTCTTATCTTAAGATGATGTAATAGCTAAAGATAGTTATAAAAAGTGAGCTAGTACAACAATAAGGCCTCAGTTTGTTATACTTTTTTGGTGTTTATTCTGTTCAAATGCAAATATCAAGTTCTTCAACAGTGTTAGAAAAGTAATGACTGGAATAGTAATATATCTTCATTTCTCGGTTTGCACATCATTCAGCAAACCTGAAACTTTTCCTTAGCAGAAGCTTGCCAGAACATCTGATAGTGGGTTTTTATTTTTCAGGAAGAAAAAAAGCCCAGATCAAACACACACAGAAAAAGCAACCAAAAAACGAACAAACAAAAAAAAAAACCCACTTGCAAAGACAACTCAGCAAACACCCACCAAAATCATATGCAGCATGGCAAAGTAGTATTGCAGTGCTATAATTAATCTAAAATAGTGGAATTTGTTGAGCTGTTATATTTGGAAAAGGCTAGGCATTTACTCATTTTGGTGTGTGATGAATATGGTCTTGGAGAAAGGAACACATTGAGTAATTTTGCACAGTAGTACGTCAGAATCATTGTAAGTGTATGTAATACTGTTTAATACTGTTGCTGACAGCAGCTCTCTGGTTTTTAGGTGGAAGTAAAATCTGGAGAAGAAGATGAAGAAATTCTCTTCAAAGAGAGGGCAAAACTTTACAGATGGGACAGGGATGCTACTCAGTGGAAGGAGCGTGGTGTTGGGGAAATAAAGATCCTCTTCCATACACAGAAGAAATACTATAGAGTCCTAATGAGAAGAGACCAGGTTCTTAAAGTCTGTGCAAACCATGTCATCACCAAAGAAATGAACTTGGTGCCCTCTGATACATCAAACAATGCTTTAATTTGGACAGCCACAGATTATGCTGGTGAGTTTTTTCAAGTGGTTTTTGTTTTTTCCATGTGTTCTGTAGCTTCTGCGGCTTTGTTATAAAACAAAAGGTATTTGTTTCCAACTATACTGAACAGAAATAAAGAAACCTGTTCTCTGATCTACTTTCAGACGGTGAAGTAAAAGTGGAGCAACTTGCAGTCAGATTTAAAAGCCAAGAACTGGCTAATTCTTTCAAGAGGAGGTTTGAAGAATGCCAGCAAAACTTGTCAGAACTACAGAAGGGACACTTATCTCTGGCAGCAGGACTGTCAAAGGACACTAACCCTGTTGTGTATTTTGAAGTTTCTGCTGATGATGAACCTTTAGGACACATAACTATGGAGCTATTTTCAAATATCGTCCCTCGAACTGCTGAAAACTTCAGGGCCCTGTGCACAGGAGAGAAAGGATTTGGATTCAAGAACTCCAGCTTTCACAGGATAGTCACTGACTTTGTGTGTCAGGTAAGCATAACAGGAAAACCCTTCATTGAGAGAATGAGGTGCATCTTCATTAAAAATGGTACTTAAAAATCACTTACCCAGGGTAGCATGTTCTTGTTGACAGCATGAATACACTGTGCAAGATACTCTCATCTGTCCTTTCCCTACAAGGAGATGAGAAAGTGCAAGCAGCACATGCTGCCCTAAAATGAATGCTTTTTACCTGTGTCTGCCAGCTGCCTGATGCTTTAGTATTACCTAGTGCTGCCTAAGTGCTACTTACTGTGGAAGAAAAAAAATAGAGATTTTTCTCTTACAATGGACAAGTGGCCTATTTCTGAAGAAGAATACGAAGGAAAGTAGGGGTTCCCCAAACTACCATTCACCCCCCATCTCTGTACTGAGAGGACCTTCTATATGCTCACCTGCTAAGAACACTTACTCTGCAGGCTTCTGTTACATTTTGAAATACACTTTGTATTTCAGATAATGTGTACTTTAAAACTGATATTCTAAGTATTTTAGATGCTCAAGCTTCCATCTAAAAGAAGTCTTCTGGATCTCATTGTCATGCAATGACAATCCTGTTCCTTAAAATACTCAAATTTGGCACCAAGAGTATCAGCCTGCAGTGCACCAGAAGCCTCATGTAGATAGTGTTGCTTTTAAACCTCTGTGTGCATTCAGTAGCAATAGTAAGTTCTTCATAAATGCTGAAGGTATGGGAGATTGATTATAGGTCATATAGACCTTTCCTGAGATTCACCTCAATAATTCAGTGAGTTTTAATGGCTTGTAACAGGCAGAATGAACCATCTTCCTTACACACTGCTCTAATGTTCCTGCATATTGCTACATCCCTGAAGCAAGGCTCAGCCTGCAAACTCAAATACAGGAGTGGCTTGTCGCCAGAATAAGAAATTATCCGGTCTCTTCATGAGGTATCACCTGTGGCTGAAGTGTGCACTTCATGGCTGTTTTGTTAAAACTTTGTGCCTTTCTGATAAGGAATGCAGCATTGCTCATTTAGGGTTTAAGCTTGTTTCAGGGTGTTCCACAACTTGCAAGTTGCAGGCTTTATTTTAAAATCATTAACTGTACTATGGGCACCCTGACAAAGTGTGAGCTTTTATCACATGAAATCAGTGTAATCTAAGTTTGCTCTGCTTTGCCTAAACTATTTCCAGGTACTGTGAGAAGCTTTTCAATGAGAATTCAAATATACAATAACTTACACTGTCACCTTTTATGTGTATAGCCAAATAATCAGGAGCCAGAAGCTTGCTGCCTTGCAGAAAGATAAAAGACATTACTCTCTAGCTGTAGCTGCGCTTCCTAAACAAGCAGTCATGTGGCAAAAGCTGCTGCCTGCACAGAAGCAAGAGATTGCTGGTGACTGGTACCTTAACCTTCTTCAGGTGATCAATTCCATGCCTGCAGGGACCAAGCAAGGAAGGACCTTCTTCAGTGAGATAAGGCAGGTCCTAGCTATTTGGGCCAAGTGATGCAGGAAGCAGGCAGTAGGAAAGACAGGCCTAGAGGAGTGGGCACCATGTGAAGCTGGAAGGTAAAATTCTGTGTTCGGAATAAACAAGGGATGCACTTTCCATTGCTGCTTCCATCACTATGAACAAAGCTGATGAACCTGTGAAGCCTTATACCTAAGTAAATGTGTACTTGGGAAAACTAGTTCTTACAAAGCTAAGTCTTTAGGGGTGAAAGAGAATGTAACTGGTTGGTTGGTTTATGTTTCAGGACTTTCAGGTTAATGCTGTGCTTCCCTCCCCCCCCCCTTTTTTTTTTCTTAAGGGAGGTGATATAACTAACCATGATGGAACGGGCGGACGGTCAATTTATGGATCAGCGTTTGAAGATGAGAATTTTGAAGTGAAACATACTGGTCCTGGATTATTGTCAATGGCAAATAAGGGCAGGGATACGAATACTTCCCAGTTCTTCATAACTCTTAAAAAAGCAGAACACTTGGACTTCAAGCATGTGGTATTTGGGTTTGTCAAAGATGGAATGGATGTTGTGAAAAAGATTGAATCCTTTGGTTCTCCTAAAGGGCTAGTAAATGGAAGAATTGTCATTACAGACTGTGGGCAAATATAGAATTATTGCTTTGAGTATACAGATGTTCTAGCAGTATAAATCAGCATTTAGATGTTAATTGACTAATTATTTCAACTTCTTAAAATGGACACTTCTGATGTATAAATGTAAAATTACAGCTTATAGTTGGATTTTTTATGTGTTCTAATTGATTTTTTTGCATGTTAAAGTTCAGACACTGGCATATTTCAGGTGTATTTGTGTTAATCCTGACATATTTGTATTAAATGTCAAATTTTAAAAATTAAATCTTAGTCTTGTTAAAAATAAATGTCTTGTCTTCACTTTGGTTTGTTTAAAAAAGAAGAACTTCTGTAGTTTGGCTTCCTGCTCTGATAAATCTGTATTTTGAAAATGACTGTAGATGCTGATTGCTAGTCAGTAAACTGAAGGCCTTTGAAATGTAATGCTTACTCTGATGTGCAGAAAGCAAGTGCAGGCAGCTGGCAGGTAAGTGCTGGTTTGTGCTGTCTGAAGTCTTTCAGTAGCGCTTCAGTAGTTGAAAGCTGGAGAGTAGTTCTTGAATGCTTTGATCAATATTTTGCTAGAGAACTGTGCCTATTTATTCTTTACATAGAATAGGTCTAAATGCCTTAGTAGAGTGAAAACCAACTACTTGACATTAGGATTTTACCTGAAATGCTGTAGTACAACACTGCTACTTCTATGATGTTTCTCTCCCTGCTCTCTTAATGTTTATTAGCTCCCTTTCCTGGGGCAGAGTTCTAGTAACGGGGCCAGAGCCATTTTCTCTAATAGTGAATATATATATAAGTAACTGCTGGTTTGGGGGTTTTGTTTAACTTCTCTGCAGCTCAGGACTGCCATTATAAAGGTTTTTAACAAGGTAACCAGTCGGCCTTATCTGTAAGCTGGAACTGCGTAACTTGTATCAAAAAAATAGCTTAAAGCTGAATATATCTCTTTCTCCTTTTTTTTTTTTTTTGGAGGATAGTGGGGGTAATTCTTCCCCGAAGGTCCTTCGGAAGCATTAGTCTGGTAGACCAAACCGTTATAGGAGCTCGCCCTGTGAGGCTGGGGCCTGTCGCAGCCGCAGCTGCGCCGCTCCTGTTCCGCGGAGCCGAGTGCGCCACAGGCGGGGCGGCGGATCCCCCCCGGCCCGGCCCAGCCGCTCCGACGGCTGTTCCGCGGCCGCCGAGACCGGCCCCAACGAGCGGGGGGCGCATGCGCGCAGCCTCCCGCGCCTGCGCCCTCCGGTTGCGGGCTGTGGCGGTTGGTTCGAGCGCGGCGGTGAGACAAGGCCGGCCTCGGCCTCTCCGTCGGAAGTGTGCGGCGGCGCGGCGCCGCGGGGGTGAGACGGGAAGGCTGAGAATGCAGCCAAGGGAGGGAAGTGGGAGGAGAAGGGGGAAAGCTGCCCCTTTTCGCCTAGTCCCAGAGGTGCTTGGGGATTGTGGTGTCTGTGTCCTCTCCCTTGGGGTTCGTTGTCAGCACTGACATCACATACGCGTACGGCGTGAGAGCCGAAAATGGGGTCTGAACAAGCTTTAGGAGCTTAGGTATTGCGGTACACAGAATGAGTTGGATTGAAAGGGATCTTAAAAAGATCAAGTACAGTACAAGTGCTGAAGAGGCATCCTTGTTTGAACTTGGAATTTCCCTGGAAATTGCAGTCCAAATTTTATGCATTCCCAAAACACAGTCTGAGCAGCTTGGATCTTAATTTATGCCTAAAACATTCTGGTGTCTGCTAGTTTTGCAAGATTGTATGTGAATCCTCTTTAGTACACTAGTAGGAGAACGTGTTTATTTCATATCTTCTTACCCGTGTAGATGAAGTCCTCAGTGACACAGTTTAGTGGGGGACTTGGCAGTCCTGTGGTCAAGGATGGACTTGATGATCTTAAAGATTTTTTCCAACCTACCTGATTCTGTGATTCTTTTGCCACAGCAATCACCAGCCTTATTTATAATGTGTTAGGTGCGCTTGTGATTTTGGTTTTTTTTTTTAAGGCCTTGTGGTTAGTTCCATTTTCAGAGAGCAGGAAATTGTGCCTATCTAGTCAATCGGAGGAGACTCAAACCCATAGTTCACAATAAACTGCTGCTGTGATCATAGAGTAAGTTATGATGGGTGTTACTCCCTTGCCAAGGTAGAAGCAATGTTATTTTACACCAGAAAATGCAAGGTTCTTTGCACCAATGTTGAATGAAAGAACTGAATTGTGATTCCTTTGTTTCCATTACTTCCGTTATTTATGGATGCGCACAGTGGATTAGGAAACTGCTCCAGCAGCAAAGAGTCCTCCCACATGCTGGTGTTTCACAAGTGTTCGAACTCATGCTGCAAGGGAAGTAATATGTTGTGCTTGCAAGTAACCAAATGCTAGATTTGTTTGTGCATTTTATTATTTTATCAAAAAGCAGCGTTTAAGTACAAGAAAATACAGCAGTTGATCTCTTTATTTAGAGTATATGTCCTGGTTTCAGGAGAGATGCAGTGAAACACAACTAAGATCGCGAGAGCTGCTTTGAGTCAAATCTTTTATAATATACATTTAATTGATTTTACTTGTAGCCTAATACTCGTGTCATTCGTTTTTGTAGTATGTCATTATAGGTTAGTACGAAGAAGTAAAGCAGGAAACTTTGACGTAAAAAACCTAGGTATAAAAATAAATGGCACTGTTACCTAATCCTATTTTTATGACCTTATTTTATGTTACTGTCTTCATAAAGTCCTATAATCTCTCAAATATTTTCACATATAACACCATGAATATTTCATCGTTAGACTGTGCAGGTGTCCTGGGTTCAGCAGTAGCAGTCATTTTTCTCCTTCTTAGTAGCTGGTGCAGTGCTGTGTTTTTGATTT